>JAASAO010001533.1:0-61142 GCA_017311375.1 Mytilus coruscus | reverse complement strand
AGCTACCAAAGACAATCAATTAAGGGAAAAAAAATGGTGGTGTAAACATTATTTTTTTTACAATAACCATTGAAATCTTTCAAATATTAAAGCATCATTTTTGTCAGAGAGTTACTTCCCTTTTATTGCCTCTTCTATTTGAAAGCAAAAACAATCCATATCCACAACAACATAACAGACGACACAAAATGGTAATATGTGTGCACCTAGTTTAGAAATAATCAGATAAGAGTGAGATGAATTGTAGTTTCAGTTTTTTTGACACATCTGTGTGTTGTAGTAGTTCTTTTGAAAGCCTCTGTGACATAGATAGGGAAACATCAGACATATTATTGTCAGAAGTTGGTCTGCTTTTCTGTCAAAGAACAAAAAACTTTTCAGTTTGCAATGTTCATTTGGAGAAAATTTTGGTTAAAAACCGGTCTAAGAATAAATCTGTTCGATGTGCTATTCCTATACTGCTTTCACACCATAAGAAGACAATTCCAAGGACGGAGAGAAACATAACAAAGAAGGAAGTAGATTTCTGCGCAAATGCGGGAATTAAAAAAAGTGACAAAAAAAAAGTTAACGATTTTGAGTTCATTAGTACAATGAAAAATTTCGGGAAATTTTACCGATATTTTTTTTTTTTTATATTGATTTTTCTACTGTAATAGGGGACTTCGTCCCCTTATAAAAATTCAGCACCAATCATTTTTGGCTGATGAAAAGCCATGTATTCAAATAATAATATATATGGATGATCTGTATTTTAATAAAATATTTCTGACCCCATTTCATCTTGCAACAGATCTTGAAGTAGAGGTGTTGAATCACCAAAAATATTTTCGGAAATTATGAATGAATTGACAGTGATACTAACACTTATTTTAAAAAGATACTAGATGATAAATTGTACAACAGTACTTAAGGCTTCGGCGTATTGATTAACACACCTGAAAATACTTCCACAAACATAGCTATAATTTTTTTTTAGAATATATAATCGTTATTGCAAAATTACACCCATAAGGGTCAAGCAATACAAACAAACAATTATACATTTTAAATACAATGCAATACAATGTAATACAATACAATACAATAGAACATATTTTAAGAGTTCAATTATAAATTTATGTAAAAAACACAATCATAAGCTTGTCTGACATGGGTCTGACCCCCTCAGTTCTAAAGACTCATTAATAAAGACTCCAATATGACAAACAAGTTCAGGGATGGGGTTTAGAATGTGTTTTAGTTTATTAAATGCATCAAGATGTTGAAATAATGGTACATAGTCTTTTAGATAAGCAAAAAAATTAGAACGCAATGATATGTTAATGTCACAATACAAAAAGAAATGAAATTCGTCATCCAGGACTCCACATTTTTTACATAATCTTTGTGTTCTTGGAATGTTTCTGTACCTTCCAAATTCAATGCCTAGGGAATGATCACTAAGTCTAAATTTTGAGAGAAACTGCCTATGTATAAAATTATTGCAATTTAAATATTCCTGAACTGACAATTAGTTTTTAATTTCCCAAAGATACATAGTTTGGATGAGGAATCCAATTTTGAAAGTTTATTTAAAGTAGTTTTTTGATTGTTTAAAAGGTACATTAATATTAGAGTAATTTTCTGGGTTTATTTTCATATCTTTAAAATTTTTATCTTCAAATGAGTACCAAGAATAAATTCCTGCGGAATGTAAATTTATGTTTGTTTGTAGAGATTCTTTAACCAGGGGATTAATATCATTACAGTTTATTCTATAAAAATACAGGAGTGTTTGAGTTTTTATATAAGAGTCCAAAGAAAATCTACCTAATTCTGATCTAGCACCTATGTTAGTGGCTGTCTTTTTCAGTCCTAATACTGATTTACAAAATTTAGAATGAACCTTCTCAAAAGGATATTTTTCTGCTAATGCAAGAGTATCACAAAAAGTATTATTTACAGCAGCTCTATTAGATGCCCTAAAAGCTGACTGAAAATTATCCATAAACCAAATTTCAGAGTTTAGAACAAATTACCTCCTTTACAAACTGTTAGGCTAACAAAAGTTGTTGCTGCCTCCCTTAAATTGTGTTATATAAAAACATTCTGACTTTCAAGTGACATATAAGATATTTAGCACACTTCAAACCATTGCATTTGATAAAAAAAATTTTTAATGAAAATTTTGCTAGAATATTATTCTAACATGCAAATATAATTTACCTTAAAATAGTTTCAGATAAAAAGTATATTGTAATTAAACATCCCAACATAAGTGTTTTTCCAACCGTGCGAGGGCTTTATAGCCAGTCAAGGTCGTCAAACACCCCCAGTAGTAACATAAGTGTTAGGTACATGTAATTTTAAGAATATAAATGTATTCCGCATGTCAAATGAGTATGATGCACATTGATTGACAGAAAGTATATTACTTTATGATAGCAATTAGCAAAGCCTTCAAGTAGTATTTTTTCTTAGTTATCTGTAGTATTCTTAACAGAGTTAGTATAAATGCACTCAACTATTTACTAAAACACAATAAGCTTAATTTATATTTGTTTGTTGCGCCTCCTGACATACTGTTACTTTTGGGCCTATTCTCCCCCCTATTTTATGGTTTTATGGAAATTTTCAAGTTCAAGATTATGATCATATATATTCTAAATTTAGTAATAAGTTTAAAGTTTACGAAATTCAAAGTTTGAATGTGACAAGTAAAATTCTGTGTCACTATCTGTTTTGAGATCTTTGTAGAGAAAAAGTTTATTTTATTCACATAGGTTTTCAGTATTAGTTTTATAGAGGTTTTTATATTTATTGAAAATTCCTACTTTTGATAACATGTTTTAGAGATTTTACTTCCTTTATAGTTTTACATGAAGACAACTGTTTGGGATCATCTATCTCACCAGGGATAATATCTTTGGCATATGTATACCAGGAATATATATTTTGTGCATGTAACATCTTACAGATTTCAAATGATTCCTTTAATAGAGGATTAATATCTTTAGTATGTAGCCTAGCCAAATATAATAAAGTTTTCTATTGGTAACCTTCCAACTTCAAGACGAGTTGCCAAATTTCTTGAGCATTTTCTAACACCCAATAAGTATTTACAGAATGATAAATGAACCTTTTCAAAAGGTGATCTATCTATAAAACAGAATGGACCAACAATTTTGTTACTATAGTTTGCACGAGCTTTTGCTCTTATGAATGGTAGTTATGAGTCCTTCATGCATACTTCAACGTTATAAGTTAATACAGGTCTGACTAATGAATCAAATAAGCTAAATGCCACTTTGATTGGCACATTACCAATAGCTGAAAATCGGGAATATAAAGCAAATATAATCTTCCTAGCTTTCTTGGCTAGATCATTAATGCTAGAGTTAAAATTACCATTTCTACTAAGAACAGACACAAGAAATTTATATTCTTTAACATTGTCAATCATTTGAGTTTTATATTTAATAAACGGTTTTTCTATTTTGCAGTTTTTTTTCTGAAATAACATGGATTTTGTCTTCATTATGTTTACTGTTAAGTGGCATTTATTACAGTATTAGGATAATTTATTCATACTATTTTGAAGTCCATCTTTAGTTTCTGAAAGTAAAATAATGTCATCTGCAAAGAGAAGACTATTTATATCTGAATCAACAAGTTTAAGTGGTCTGCATTGTTAATCTAAAAATATATCATTTATATCATTAGTAAAAAATATTAAACAATGTAGGACTGATTGTGTCGCCTTGGCGTACTCCTCTGTGTAATTTAAAAAATGGGATGAGACATTATCAAATTTAAGTGAAGATTCTGTGCCTGAAAAACTGGTTTTTGATTACTTGGTATATATTTTTGCAAACCCCTAATTTAGCCAATTTGAAAAGAAGACCGTCTCGCCAAACAGAGTCAAATGCTCCTTTTAAGTCCACAAAACATGCATATATCTTTTTATTATTTTTATGCAAATATTTATTAATCAAAGTTTTCAATATAAACAAACTGCCAGATGTCCCTGAAACCAAACTGAGAGGATGAAAATTATTTATCATAAACATTTTTAGTCTATCAATCAGGATACTACTAAATATTTTAGACAGACAGCTGATTAAAGAAATACCTCTGTAGTTGCCAGGATGACATTTATCTCCAGATTTAAATATTAATATGATAAAAGATGAATTCCGGTGTTTTGGATAATAACCAGTTTTTAAAATTAGATTAAAAAGTTTAACACAAGATTTTAATTAATAGATAATAGAGTTGAAAGGTAGGTTGACACACGTCAATCTTTAAAAAAATAACTAATTACCAATTTTCTTGAATCAAATTGAAGTTGACGGAACAACACAAATAATCAGGTATCCTGTTTCATAATTTATTGTTTCTTCGAATGATAAATGAAAGTGATTTCATTTACACAAGAACTGCGTTGTCTTGTAAAACAGACTTTGCAGCCAAACATATCAAAATTTAAACGATCTCATCCACAATTATATATATATATATATCCATCTTACTCAACACTATTTTCGTTAGAAAGGGGTGATGTATCATTTCTATACAAAATATAAGACCACAAATGATCTTTCACCGTTTTTTTGTCAGGAAACGCTTACATTAAGATTTAAGGTAGCAATTACATTAAGATTTAAGGGGAGGGTTGAGATCTCACAAAACATGTTTAACCCCGCCGCATTTTTGAGCCTGTCCCAAGTCAGGAGCCTCTGGCCTTTGTTAGTCTTGTATGTTTTTTAATTTTAGTTCATTTATATGTTTTGGAGTTTAGTGTGACGTCCATTTTCATTGAACTAGTACACATTTTGTTTAGGGGCCAGCTGAAGCCCGCCTCCGGGATTTTCTCGCTGTGTTGAAGACCCATTGGTTGCCGTCATCTGTTTTTGTTTGTTGTCTCTTTGACACATTCCCGATTTCCATTCTCAATTTTATAACAATAACGAGATGTGGTATAATTGCAAATGTAACTACAGTATCTACAAGAGTTCAAATGAAGTAGATATAAACAATTATAGGCCACCATAAGGCCTTCAACAATAAAAAAGACCCATACCGTATACTAGTAAAAGGTCCCGGCATGACATAATGTGAAACATTTCAGACGAAAAAATTAACGGCCTAATTTTTTTTCAAAACAACTAGAACACACCCGTGACATCGCGGGTCCGTGACTGAATTAAAGTATCTACGCCTTATTTTTCAGTTCAACTTACATGTTATTTTGTGATGCGACCGGAAGCTATATGTTACATATACTATTGGTATCGGTGTCGGACTCGACCCGGAACTTCTTAATTATTGGCAATATTAATTACGTGGAAAACAAATGGGCCTGGAGTGGTGTAATTTTTAATCAACACCATTGTACTATATTAGTTATATATAAAGTTGAATTCTTTGATTCATCGTTTTTACGTCATGACGGCTGACAAATTGGACCTCGTTATTTTAGTATTATAGATTTACGAAAAAACAAATATGTAAGACATGAACCAACGGCAACCACTGAACTACAGGCTCCTGACTTGGGACAGGCACATAAAGAATGTGGCGGGGTTTAACATGTTTGTGAGCACTTAACCCTCCCCTTACCATAACTTCAGTCAAATATAGTATGACCAAAGATGTTTCATTAAAGAAAACCTTTCCATTTGGGAAAGATCATTTAAATCTGAGTGAGTATGACTTTTTCCTAAAATATATTCTAGTCTGATTCCTAGCTTTGAAGAAACAAATGTTTTGATCTAGAAGAAGGACAAACACTATTCTGATTGAGAGTTTTTGCCATGAAATTTAATATTAAGTTTTCCAAACAATAGATAATTTGATGCTTGCCTAGTACGAAAAAGAATTTCAGAAAAAAAAATAACACATTCCCCCAGCCCAACTCTCTTCAAAGTTTACGTAGTGTTAGCGCTTCGGACGCAAGAAATTTATAACGACCAGTCGTGTTGTTTTCATTTTGTAAAAGAGGACACAGTAATTAGCTACCATAGGAAATGAAATGCTAAAATAACGCCCCCCCCCCAAAAAAAAAAGGAAAGAAAAAAAAAAGAAATATTCTCAAGCACTAAAAGTCTTCCTCCTTCATTTAAAATGTTTATTTTCAAAAATTGGCAAACTGAGGAATTTGTTATTTCTTAGGAGAATTCTCTATTTCTAAGAAAAGTAAAAAAAAAGGTACCGGCAGGCGAAGTATACATTCTTTGGCATCATTTTGGATTTTAATGAAGTTTTGTACATTTTTAGAACTCGTTGAAAACCATTTGCAAATACAAATATATTTGAAGCATTTAACGTCACAGTAACCAAATAGCACCGAGTACCCAAACTGCACCCATTTAGCAAAAAATTGCAGCGGAAATCTTACAAGTTTTCTTAGAGACTAAACAGTTATTATTTTTATTATTTGACATTATACACGTCTTTCAACATAGCTAAATATATTTAAATATACACAAAAAATTCACAGTATATATCAACAAATCAAGCATTCACTGGAAAAAGTAAAATCTACGGAAACGTCGCCTTAATTATGCCTCAAAAGGGGGACTTCAATACTTAATTGATAGGGGTGCAGCTGGGGTTCTGTTACCCCACCCTTTTCATATAATTTAGATTTTGAAAATGTATACCTTTTCATATATTGCGTAGGTAAAAATGTTTTTTCCTATATTGTTTCGTGTTGTGTAATGTAAGAGTGGAATACAAAAGTGTCAAACGAGAGAAAATTGGTTGATAAAAACACAGCCGGAAACACCAACAAAGATGACAGACAAATAAGTTATGGGACCTTTATTGACCTTATTATATATTTCTGATAGTTTCCCCGAACTATTCACATATTTTCAAGCTTGAAAAGGTGACCTATTCCAGCGGCACGTCCTATCACCTTGTATATAGGAAGTGCCCCCACCCACCCACCCACCCACCCACGAGAATTATGCATACAAAAAGTCAAGTTTTAAAAATGAGCAATTAAAATATGCCAAGGCACCCATGGCCATTTCTTAAAAAATTTTAAGCATGGACTTTTGTCAAATTGTTCTCAATATTTGTAGAATTAAAACAGAACATCAGTTATTCGATTTTTACGGATGTGAATTTAAGCATGGATGCAATGTGGGTACTCCTCATTACAGAATCATGGATGATCATTTAAATATCGGTTCAAACCCATTTTTGTGTGATTCAATATGGATTCAAAATTAAATTGGTGGATCTTTATAGTTAATAAGGATAGTATTACATCTACAAAATAAACACAGAATGGAAACTTTTGTCTGGATCATAAATAAACATAGGGGAAAAAACTGCCAAAATAGGTGCAATGTGAATACCCACACGTTAAATTCTTCCAGATTATAAACAATTAAAAATTTGTGAAAATGAAACAACATCTTTTAATGTATAAAAGAAGGAACAAAGCCCATGAAATGCATTTAAGTTTTCTATCTAAATTGCTATAATCTAGGAGAATACAATTTCTCGAAATTTTGTCCTAAGAACTTTGATTAGAAACGAATTGTAATAATGTAAGTATCATTAGTTGATTTTGTGTATCATTTAATCCGGATATTTCACAGCAAAACATGTTACTTCTAACATGGGGTCACATGTGGAGCAGGATCTGCTTACCCTTCCGGAGCAATGAGATCGCCCTGGTTTTAGGTGGGGCTCATGTTTCTCAGTCTTTTGTTTTCTATGTTGTGTTTTGTGTACTGTTGTTTGTCTTTTGATCTTTTTTCATTTTTTGCCATGGCGTTTTCAACTTATGAGTTTGAATGTCAGGGGTTCAAATTAGCGGTGGTCCGAGGTCCGTTACCTTCCACTGTTGCAATCGGACTTTCATTTTGGTTACTAGCTATGCCCGACGGACCTTCGATTTGAAAGAAAATAAAAATTAACTTTGCCGACCTTTTTCATCATCAGTATCGTCATTTCAAAGCCATATTATTATTGAAATTAAGATAATAAAATGTTTCATTCCTGACCTTGCCGACCATACACAAGGTTATAAATAGTTGCGATAGCTCACTTGACAAATCATTTAGACATTTTCGAACAAAATGAGTCTGTTTCTCGTTGGTGTCACATCTTCGAGGGAAAGCCTGAAGATGAAGAACGGTGGGCTTCATCGTCTTCCTTAGGAACAAAACAAAAGAAATCAAATGAAGATCTCACTAAAGACCAAAAATACGATCGCGAAAACGGGAATGGAAATTTAAACTCAACAGAAAATCGATCAACCGTGGCTATATTTTGATGATCGAATCAACTGGTCTAATGTTGTTTATATACTGCCGGAAGTTCCCTACCAATGCAAAAAAAGAAAGTTCACTAGTAAGGAAAACACAAAATCTTAAAGTAGACCCAATAAAAATACACGAAGTGACACCCCAGCAGTTTAAAGCAGTGGATCCATGAAAGTGACCCAAATTTTAAGTCTAAAGATTTAGTGTCAGACACTAATGTATTCACAAGCAGCAATGTAAGCCCATAGCAAAAATGGTGTTGATGTTTCCACTTTTACATCAATAACAGATTAGGTATAATTGTCAATGATTGAGACAACACATACACACGCACAGTGACACCCTTCCCAGCACTAAAAAAATATAAATAAAAATATAGATTGTTGGAATTTATGATATACAAGACAATTACATTTATCATGTTTATTGTTATACGTGTAATACCACAGCGACACTGACAGTTTGGTCTATATGGTTGCATGGCAATATATTATTTGTAAACTTGTCAAATACAAATGCATGATGAAACAAGCTAACCTAGCACCAAAAGCACATTAATTTTGTATCTTAATGAGAAATATTTCATGTAAAAGTAGGACCTGGGATTTAGGTTGCGGACCTTTCAGTTTGGAGTGTCAAAGGTACCGGACCTTCAAGTACCAAATGTTAATTTGAACCCCTGAATGTCCCTTTGGTATCTTTCGCCTCTCTTTTCTAAACAAAAATCATGGAACCGATTTCGGAGAATTACGATTTAAGGCGAAGAAACATGCATTTTTACGGGATTATATACTTCAGCTGTGCTATTTGCGCAGTCAGATTGCATTGACCATATATTCATGTGTGATATACAATCACTGGCCGTAAATCGCCTTGTTTATGACGTTGACAATGCATTTCCGTAAAGTATTATCATATTTTATGACATTAATAAAAATATACAGGTTCGCGGAATTTTTATGTCGTCCGCTCCTAATAAAAAAATGATGGTTTTAATTCTAAAAAATCATTTGGAACAGTTGTAAGAGTTGCAGTATATAAAGAATAACCATAGATTGTCGTCTGAAAATATAAATTTGATTTGTACTAGCCTCAAAACAGGATAGAAATGGTCGGCAAAGCCTCGCATTGTACCTGTTTCAAAGCCTTGTACAAAAGAAATTTATATTTCGAGACAATGTATGGTCATTCTATATGTATCTGTGGAAGTAATTGCATTTAAGCGTGTGTATTAATGCTACATAATTATATTATTCTTTCAGGTTTTTTTTAAAATACCTTAGTTTTCAAAAGTCTTGTGAATACCTTCGAAGTTTATAATAGGACAGTCACTCAAAAAGAACGAAAAAGATTAGAAAAACAACTAGATGTCACAGTACCTCAATGATGATCATGCTTCAAAATCACATGTCAAGCTCTTACTGTCGTGTCCTAGATTTAGATAAGAAATCACCTACCACGAGTGAAATCAATGTTTACGCATGCACGTAGTTATCTTGCGCAAGCAATAGTAAATGGCAAGCATACGCGCTGATATTCTGGATAAGAATATCGATTTGCGTCATCACGTAAAATTGAGAATGGAAATGGGGAATATGTCAAAGAGACAACAACCCGACCAAAGAGCAGATAACAGCCGAAGGTCACCAATGGGTCTTTAACGCAGCGAGAAAATCCCGCACCCCGAGGTGGGCCACAGCTGGCCCTTAAATAAAAATGTGTACTAGTTCAGTGAAAATGGACGTCATACTTAACTCCAAAACATATAAATGAACTAAAATTAAAAAACATACAAGACTAACAAAGGCCAGAGGCTACTGACTTGGGACAGGCGCAAAAATGTTGTTCGGGAATTATTTCCAAAACATGTGATACAAGTGGAAAATATAAATGAAACTAAACTATGTGAAAAAATATTGTACTTACAATAAGTAGTTTTTGAATAATAAAATTTTTAATTTTTTATAAGCAATCCGGTTAGTGTCATCGGCCAAAATGTTGAGAAAATGGGTCAAGTGTACAAAGAAATAATTTTACAAAAAATATGTACATTTTCTTTTCAAATTCTTAGATATGAATTTTTTCAATCATTCATAACAAAGAAGTTGATATAATACGCTTTTTTTTCTAAAAAAAAAAGAAAAATCCCAAATTTACAAAATTTACAGCATGTTCAATTTGACACGAAAAATCAACAAAATTTCATAAAACTTTCTTATATTAACACCTACCTATAGTTTTTTTTTTTAAAAGTTAAATTTATTCAGATTGGTCCACTCCATCTTTAGTGTAAGGATGGAAAAAAATTTAATTGTGAAACTGTGATTTTTTCATGATAAATGCCCAAAAATGGGTAAAAATTGATGAAAAATGGGAAAATCATAAATATGGGGTACTTTCAAATGGCCGTACCAAAAAAAGGAGTGCACCACCATATGATTTTTCTCCAATTAATTACTCTTTTACAGTCATATAAACTCAAAAATCAGGTTAAGAAGAAAAGTTTAATTCTAGAAATTTTTGGCTCGTCAGAGATGTACATCCTTAAAATAGAACAAACATTTTTTGTTTATTATCTTGAAAACCTCTATGAGAATAGAGAAAATCTTAACAGAAACAAAAATGTTCAGAACGTTGAATTCTACCTACTGTCTATTTGGGTCAAAACAATCAGCAGACTTCTAATATTATAGGAGTTATTGCCCTTAAATGAGGAATTTTACCTTTTTTTGAAAATTTATATAACAATAAGGAGATGTGGTATGATTGCCAATGAGACAATTTTCCACTCAAGTTCAAATGAAGTGGCTGTTAGCAATTATAGGCAATCGTACGGCCTTCAACACTGAGAAAACCCATACCGTAAAGTCGGCTATAAAAAGGCCCCGACATGAAAAATATAAAATAATTCAATTGAAAAAACTAACGATCCAAGTTATAGCAAAACAATTTACGAAATACAAATATGACAGACTTGAACCAACGACAACTATATAAGTACAGGCTCCTGACTTGGGACAGGCATATACATAATGTGGCGGGGTTAAACATGTTTAAAGTCACCAACCCCCCTTACCTGGGATAGTGGTACAACATGAAAACAAACTATAAAAATCAATTGAAAAGAGTTTAACTAATCAGATCAATACACCGCAGAAAAACACATCGGAATTGCCAGGGTATTTATACATCCCTGGAAACAACCCTCCCCCAAAAAAAAAAAAAAAAACCAAACCACAAAGTATAGATCTGAGAGTACTCGCAGTTACTGACAGCTAGTTCAAAGCCAATAACGACTAATAAATACATCACGTATATAAGACTACAATATCAATCAGTACACCTCCAACATCCAATTGATTTAGAGTAAAGACGTCATTAGCAGTTAGAGAAAACATGACCTTGTGCAATGCTAAGATACAGGTATCGACAATTTGTAGTACTGCAAATGTGAATATGTGTATAAAAATAATATTTAGTATGCATGTTTGTTTAAAATCTTGAAAAGGGTAGATAGATAGAAACTTGAATAAGTAAAAAAGGCGAGAAAGTCAAAATCTACAAATTAGTTAATATGGTCGAAATTGTCCAATTTCCAATGGTGACAAGTTGAAAGATTTTAGATTTACATGGAGGGTAGTGCTGCATGCAGAGCAAGTCATGCTAATCCTGTCAACTCACTCGGTCCAAGTAAATTATGAAAAAGTGTCACATGACAAAATTATGTCTATGAGCTCATAGACAAAAAACTTCAGTCAGCCAATCAGAAGACGTGTTACATTCAAAACTAAATTATTCAAATATGAAAAGATGCAGGGTATTTTCAATACTATTTGGCATGTGCTCTAGAATTGTCGTTGGTAAGTCTGTTTCTGAATTTTAATTTTTTGGCGTTCTCTGAATTTTCCTCAAAGAGAATTAAAACGAAACAGTGATGAAGTCAGGAAACTTGATCAATTTGACTGTAACCTACGCGTCTGCCATAAAACCGTTATTTCAGCCAACCCACCCGTGACCATTATTATGGTCTCACTCTAGAGCAATAAATGGAGCTGTTAGTCTACGTAATATCTTTTTGTAAACACTGCTTTTAACCTCTGTGGGTCAGTAGGAGAGCAAATTGATCGTAGAGGTTTTGTATTTTGAGGTTTTGTTCGAGCTACCCAACATGAAAATGGACATACATGTAAATATACAACGCCTTTTAGATTTAAGTTCAGTAAATAAGATCGAATCTTCATCCGCAATGTAAATAAATACATGCAAAAACTGTAGATAACGTACTAGTACCTTAAAAAGCAGAAAAAAATGAAAGGTCCATTTCCTTGTTTTTTAGATATAAATCATTGAAAATTTGAAGGAAATGATTCTGGCTAGATTTTTCACCAATTTAACATCGGTATTATATTTTCTATTTGACTTTAAAAATGCCAAGGGTCTAATAAGATTTTCATAAATGGCCTTTTAAACTATATGTTATAAAATTATGAAATGCAAGATGTAGCGGTCAAACTCTTAAATGGTATACTTGACGTGAGACCCTTTTGAGATAGTATACTTGACGTGAGACCCTTTTGAGATGGTATACTTGACGTGAGACCCTCTTGAGATGGTATACTTGACGTGAGACCCTTTGAGATGGTATACTTGACGTGAGACCCTTTTGAGATGATATACTTGACGTGAGACCCTTTTGAGATGGTATACTTGACGTGAGACCCTTTTGAGATGGTTCATTCTAAATTTTGTAAAGCAGTATTAGGACTGAAAATGACAGCCACTAACATAGGTGCTAGATCAGAATTTACTTTGGAATCTTACATAAAACACAAACACTCATCATGTATTTTTATAGATTAAACTCTAATTATATTAATCCCTGATTAAAAATCGCTACACACAAATATAAATTAACATTCAGCAGGAATTTTTCTTGGTACTCATTTGCAGATAAAATTTTTAAAGATATGAAAATAAACCCAGAAAATCACTCTAATATAAATGTACCTTTTAAATGATAAAACGTGTTAAAATGTAATATTTAAAGGTTTGTTTCAGAGGAATATGAAAAACTACTTTAAATAAACTTTCAAAATTGTATTCCTCATAAAAACTATAATATATTTTAAGTTTTTCTTTATGGGAAATTATTTTTTTTTTTAAATTGCAATAATTTTATACGCTGTAAATAAAAGTGTTAAGGATCTACATATTTTGAACGCCCTTTTGTAACACTTCTGGAACGCGTAACAGTGTTCTAAATCGTAACATTGGTGTTCCAATAATTTTTTACACCATGTTTACCCGTTTACTGGCTCCGCTAACGCGTCGCCAGTAAACTTAATTTGCGACCATCAAATCTCCAATTGATGCCGTCGGAGCTTTAAATACAATACAGTTATCTCCTAATTATTCATCGTCTGTTTGATTCTAAAGCTATGAAATATTATTTCACTCCCCATTACACTAAAGTGTTCAAATTCAGAACGCTGTTCTTGAACCTATGCGTTAAAAGACTGAACACACGCTGGCGTTCAATGTGGAAAACAAGTGGTAACAGAACATATTGTGTTTAAAATTGGAACGCGTCCAGACGCGTCAGGCGTCCGAAATATTTACAGTGTACATATATATAGGCAGTTACTCTCAAAATTTAGACTTGGTGATCATTCCCTAGGCATTGACTTGGGTAGATACAGAAACATTCCAAGAGCACAAAGATTATGTAAAAAATGATGACGAATTTCATTTCTTTTTGTACTGTGACATTAACATAGCATTGCGTTCAATTTCTTTTGCTTATCTAAAAGACTATGTACCATTATTTCAACATCTTGATGCATTTAATAAACTAAAACATATTCTAAACCCCACCCCTGAACTTTTTTTATCATATTGGAGTCTTCATTAACCCTCTTGCTGCCAGAAGGAGACATGTGTCCGCACTGACTGTGCCGGAGGGACACATGTCACACATATGTCCATGTTTTAATTTATGCAAGCTTCTTGCTGTATCTTTTTCAAGTAAAAGACCGAAGATTAAACATTGTAATATTTTTCTTCAATGGCTCCCAAATGTAACGGTCATTAGGGCATGATTTCATATATCGAATGACGTCATTGTTGGGCATGTGACGTCACCGACGTAGAGCTGTCGTATTTTCTGGCACACGAAATACAACCTTAAAAAGCTACTGGCATGCAGCAAGAGGGTTAAGCAGTCTTTAGTACTGAGGGGTTCAGACAAGTTTATGGTTGTTTTTTTTTTACATACATTTGTAAATTGAATTCTTTCTTAAAATATGTTATATTGTATTGTATTGAATTGTATCATTGTTTGTTTTTATTGCTTGACCCTTATTGGTGTACTTTTGCAACAAAGATTATTATAATTAGCTATGTTGAAAGACGTGCATAATGTCAAATCATAAAAATACAAATTGTTTAGTCTCTAAAAAAAACCTGTTCGGTGTGAGCAAAGGCTCTGTGTTAAAGGCCGTACTTTGACCTTTAATGGTTTATTTTTTACAAATTGTGACTTGGATTGAGAGTTGTCTCATTGGCACTCATACCATATCTTCTTCTATCTATTGTAAGATTTCCGCTGCTTTTTTGCTAAATAGGTGCAATTTGGGTAATGTGACGTTATACACTTCCGGTGACCGTCTTTCATCCTGTCAATACCTATTTCTATTCGGCATTGCAAAAGATCCTGTTTTCTCTGTGTATGACGAGGGGTGGTAAAAAAGGGGTGCTAGCACGGAATAAAAACGTGAAATAAGACATAAATTCACAATAAACATGAAATAATTTCTGTCATGAACGTTGCGCAAAATAAAGACTTTGATGTGAACCTTTTGTCACTGATTCAATGTCTGCAGTATATGAAAACTCTCTGTTTTACTTGATATTCCCGATTTAATATTTTTACAGATTTATGATATAAATGGTTTACGGCTTTTAAATGGTATATATAATTATCTTCTTAACTTTTAAATACAAATATCCCACAGTCACGAAACAATTTTTTTAAATCTATTTAGTTTTTCTTGACGATCCCTGCCGAGTGTTGGATTTTATTTGAAAAATACCACGCACGCATAATACGCAATTAAAAATAATGAAGCACGTAAATACGAATAAGCAAAAGACGTTGAACGAGGTACCTGTCTTGCACGACTGAACCGCAAATAAAAAAGTAAAAACACGCTGAACGTTAAATAAAAAAAACGTTGCACGAAAATACCCCTTTACCACCATCTATTACGTCTGTGTATGACGTCTTAATCGTAAATCCAATATGCCTGTAAACTCATTACTAATTAAAATGTTAGTCTTGCGAGATTTTTATTTGTTACAAATATATTTCGGTTTGGCCTAGCTTTCAGTACCTATATGTGAGTACTTTCAGATCGGTACTTTGTGTCTTCTAGTCTTCTAGTTGGTTAAATGTCTTTTGTGCGCTTTGTGTCGATCTGATGAGGTCACGCCCCCAAATATGTTTAACCTCTCCGTCTCCTGTATGTGCTTATTTTTTCATTTCATGTCGTGGCCATTTATACATGTAGCTATAGTTATGCGGTATGCATTTTGTTCTTTGATAAAGGCCGTTTGGTGACACATACAAATTAAGTTGATAACTTCTTCATCATTTGGTCTCTCATTTGCGATCATACCACATCTTCTCATTTCTATACAGCTTTTCACTAGGCAAAACCTTTGATGGCTTAAATAATACCAGTTCCTTAATTTGAAATAATGAATACTCATTACCCTCACACAGTTGTACTTTTATTTTTGTGTCAATGAAATGAGACAGCAAAAAGTTCGTGATATTGAAAGCTCCGGCGCAGAGTTCATATCCGTTTCATACATGCTCCGCAATACTGCACTTAATATGACATATTGAGTGTAGTGTTACGAATATTGAACGGAACGGATATGATCTCTGCGCCGGAGATTGGTTATATTGGTGAAAAGTGTGGAATTTATCTATGAGCAATGAAATTTCTTAAAAACTAGGGTCATCGGACCTGGTGTGAATCGATATAAAAATATTGTTCTGTATGATAGAAAGAAAATGCGTTCTTGGGTTGTTACCGCTTTTATTCCGACCTGCCGTATTTCATTAGCATTTTTTTCTTTTATTTTCACGACAATTTTGTTAAGCAAAAATCGTTTTACAATGTCAGTTTTTTTAGTGAAAGCAAGTTTTCGTGATCGGAAAGTTTAGAGTATCGATTCTCGACCTTTTGGTAATATAAAAGTGAAGTGTCAGTTCGATATTAAACTGAATTATGCAACAATTCATTACGTAAGGTGCTAGCACCGCTCTTGTCACGAGTTGGTCTGATACTTCAGTACCTTTAGGATCGGATCTCTCCCCCGTTTTGGTGAAAACAATCCAATAGAAAAATACATTGCCGTATTTTCACCAAGAAATTTTTACAGCCTGAATTAAAAAATCTATGATGCGTTTTGCTTCTCTGTACGTGTGTACTTTTTCTGTATTGTTTTCTTTGTTTTTATGCTGCAAATTTGCGTAAAATGTATAGTTTACCCTTTCTTGTAAATTATTTCTATCACACATGCATGTGAAATAAGTAACATTTTCATATAAAAAAGAAGATGTGGTATGATTGCCAATGAGACAACTGTCCACAAGAGACCAAAATGACACAGAAATTAACAACTATAGGTCACGGTACGGCCTTCAACAATGAGCAAAGCCCATACCGCATAGTCAGCTATAAAAGGCCCCGAAATGTCTATTCGCTTAAAAATATTTGTTTCTTTAGTGTTATACTTTTGTTGTCACGTGTGCATCAGACAGTACATGCGAGTCGAATAATGTTCTCACTAATAAAAATAATCCAAATTTTTAGCGTTATGAAAATGCGTCGGAAAAGATTTCCGGCCCCTATTCTATTGTCAATCACGGCAAACGGCTGGTAAGTTTTTCTTCTTTTCAAAATAGCGTTACGAAAAAGTGGCGGAAAAGAATTTAAAAAGAATCACTTCCCGCCTATTTTCAGTTGATCATATCTCAAAAACAGTGACACGGCCTCCGGGATTTTCTCGCTGTGTTAAAGACCTATTGGTGGCCTACGGCTGTTTTCTTCTCTTTGGTCGGGTTGTTGTTTCTGTGACACATTCCCCATTTTCATTCTCAATTTTTTTATGCCACAGATTAAAATTATAGTTTAAACAACACTAACCGAATTGCAACCCGGAAATGATCACAGATTATTTGGTTGAGTCAACAAAAGGAAAGCTAGCTTTTAGTAACTGCAAGTACTCTCAAAACGTACTTTCGTGTTAATTTGACCTGTTGATATATAATTTGTAATGCATTTTTGTTATTCAGTGTTCACTTATTTTGTGCTATATCTCGCCTCACTATTTTTAATATATACCACCTTTGATAATATTTAGTATGACGATAAATTTTCACTTCTGTTCTCGAACTATGAACAACAAAAGCCAAAAGCATTTAATAATAAAAAATCATGTATCTGAGACTTATATCAACTAAAACACATGCCTGGGATTTATGACTATACAACAACGAAAACAAACAGAAATGACTTTTCTTTAAAAAAAATTGCGAAGGGATAGTTTCAACATCACCGCTTGGAACTCTTTGTGTAAATGCCTTCCTTGTAAGCAGCATCCCTGTATCCTTTATCTCAAATTTGATTGGATAGATGTGTTAAACATATTCACTAAACTTTGAATTATTTAGTGACGAGAGAACATCATATATATATAGCGGAAAGTAAAGTTAAAGGATAATGTTAACTTTTTTTTCTTACAAAGAAACTCTTGTATGAAGGCAGCTTCTTATGAATAAACGAACAAGTCGGCAATAAGAGAATCACAGCTGGATGACATGGGAATGCTGATTGTTTGTTGAAAAACACGTCCCCCAAACGTAACACATATGTTGTTAATGAATAAATCAAGCATCTTGATAATGTCAGTTTCAGAGAGAAAAAAAAAAACGTTTCAATCAGAGTTATTTTATTAAGTACGAATCATCTCTTCCTTTGACAAGATACGTTAGCCATTCTTTTTTAAGGAACAGAGCAGGATCAACTCTGTCAATTTGTCTTTTATTTTATGGGTAATACTTGTGTAAAGTGTAGACAGTAAAATTTTCTAATACTCTTACAAAATGGAAGAGTCTTAGATTATATGTACTCTCAAAGATCTTTGGATGTTTTTAGTATCCACATCTGAATCACGCCAGCCTTAGAAAAGGTAAATTATGACCACACACGTTTATTAAGCCTTCCTTTTGTTTCATCGACACAAAGATATTCACAAAATTTACACTATGATCCGAAGATGAGATTTGATGATTTACAATTCAGATCATCATAGCTTTTGGTAAAGTAAGTTTTTTTTTAATTGAAATTGCTTGTAAATTGAGCATCTGCTATTACATGTTTTACAGTTTTGGGTTTTACAATAAGAAACGAGACAGTGTTGTTCAGAGACTTAATTTGATATTGATTTCAAGATAAATAAAGATTGAGTAATACATCAGTTAAAAAAGAGTCTATCTGAATTCACATATGTATCCAAATTCAAAAGTATTGCAAATTCCAACCAACATATCGATCCAATATTGTCCGCTAGTTAATCGCACGCAATTTCCAATAAACAAATCATTTCTTTGTTGATTACCCCAACTCTCGTATAGATTTGAGGTTGTCGTGTTTCCAGATGGCCATTCGAACTGTTTACCATCTTTTGAATGTAATCCTATCCAAACTCCATCTACAAAAAGATATTAAGAATATCGATTTGTGTTTCATTTTCATTTGTGTTTGTTTATTTTATGTATATATTTATTATAAAACATTGATTTCTGGTATTTGGCATATATATGATATATTTTAGCAGGAAGTTAAATAATATGAAAGCAGTCATGATGTCTCGCATGAACTATTTTTTCCTTTGTTTTTACAAATATCATACTTCACAGTTGAAGAACAAGTATCATAATTGCCAAGGACTTCACATGAAAGAAAACAGGGAGATAATTTTTGATTATCTTTATTCAAAAGATTTAAACATATATTGTCTCTAGGATACACACTTTGTAGAACAAGATGAAGTTTTGATAAAGAACAAATGGAAAGGCCATTGTGTTTTGAATTCATTTGCTTCAAAAAAAAGAGGAGTTGCTATTCTGTTTAAAAAACATGTTGACTATAAGATACATAAAGTTAAAAAAGATAGAGATGGCAATCTGGTGGGATTGGATCTTAATATTGAAGACAAGAGATTTACTCTGATAAATGTTTATGGGCCAAATATTGATACTCCCTGTTTCTATGACAAATTAACAGAAATTATAGATTTCTTTGGATCTATGACAAATTAACAGAAATTATAGATTTCTTTGGAAATCAGCTTTGTATTATTTGTGGGGACTTTAATCTTGTTCAAAATTTCAACCTTGATACCCATCACTATATAAATATAAACTATCCAAGATCTAGAGAGAAAATTTTAGAAATTAAAGAATATAGGAAAATTGTCGACCCATTTAGAGAAATATACCCTGATCTTAAACGATTTACATGGAGAAAGAAAACCCTTTTAAACAATCTAGATTAGATTTCTTTTTGATTTCTGAAAGCCTTATAGATGACATTTGTGAAGTAAACATTGGTAATAGCTACAGGTCAGATCATTCACAAGTGATTTTGATTTTAAAAATAAATGAATTTATAAAAGGCAGAGAGGCCTTTGGAAGTTTAATAACTCTCTCTTTCAAGATCCTGAATATGTAAAACAAATAAAACAACAAATTACTAACACAATTGAGCAATATGTAATGCCAGTGCATAGAGGGGATGCTTTACATGGTATTGATAATTTAGATATTAAATTTGCAATTAATGACCAATTATTTTTGGAGACCCTTCAGTTCTCCTTGAGATTAGAGGTAGGACTATTTCTCATTCAACATTAAAAAAAGAGAGAGGATAAAACAGGAAATCCAGCTGACTGAGGAAATACAAAATTTAGAAAATAAGGTAAGTACAGAGGACAATCTTGATGAAATAGAAGCCAAAAAATGTCAACTTAGAATTTTAAGACAGAACAAGGTTAAAGGTCAATATGTTAGGTCAAGAACCTAATGGATCGAAGAAGGAGATAGGCCAACTAATTTCTTTTGTAATTTAGAAACACAAAACTGTCAATAAAACTATTAAAAAAATAGTTATTGATGAATATACTGTAGTAGAAAATTAAAAAGAAATCTTAAAACAATCAAAAATATTTTACGAAAAACTTTAGAAAAGACAAGAATGTCATAAAAAAGTAAGGTTATCAAGGGGATTACCATTTTTGACATCTAAATTAAACGATAACGAAAAAGAATCCTTAAAAGGTAACATTTCATTTACTGAATTAACACAAGCTTTAAAAAGGATGAAAAATAATAAAAGTCCTGGGTCAGATGGTTTTACTGCATAATTTTTTAAAGTATTTTGGATAGACATTGGAAAGTTTGTCTTGGTGTCAATAAACTTTTCATATCAAATAGGGGGAATGTCTGTCACACAGAGGCAGGGAGTTATCACATTTATTCCAAAAGAAGGCAAGTCAAAACAGTTCTAAAAAATTACGTCCAATTACACTTTTGAATTCAACATACAAACTAGCTTCTAGTTGTATAGCTGAGAGGATAAAGTCAGTTCTAAACAGAATTATTGACTCTGATCAAACAGGCTTTATCCCGGGTAGATTTATTTGGGAGAACTGTAGACTTATATATGATATTTAACACTTTACAGAAGAAAATGATATCCCTTGTATATTATTACTCATTGATTTTGAGAAGGCCCTTGACTCTATATCATGGGCTTTTCTCTTTGAAACACTGAAGTATTTTAATTTTGGAGACTCTATTATTAACTGGATAAACATTGTACAATGATATTACATCAACTGTCACCCAGAACTGTTGTCTGTCAGACTTTTTCCGTGTGGAGAGGCTGTAGACAAGGGGGTTCCTTTGTTTCCTTACCTTTTCTTGCTATGTGCTGACATATTAGGCATTTTAGTAAGAAATAATAAATGAGATAAAGGGTATTACGATAGATGATTCAGAGTATATCTTATGCCCAGTAGTCAGCACTTCTGTGTTGACATGAATTATCATTGATATGGTCATAATTATAAATTAACTGTTTACACAACTTTGAAATTTTGAAATACTAAGGTTTTTTTTACCTCAGGAATAGATTACCTTAGCTGTATTTGGCAAAACTTTTAGGAATTTTTGGTCCCCAATGCTCTTCAACTTCTTACTTTAATTGGCCTTTTGAAACGCGCGTCTGGCGTAAACACAAAATTTCAACCCTGGTATCTATGATGAGTTCATTTGTCTCAATATGCAGACGACACATTACTTATTTTAGATGGGTCGCCTTCCTCACTGGATGCATCTCTCCGTATATTACAATTCTATGCTGAGATATGAGGACTGAAAATTGATTTAGACAAAACAAACGTTATATGGATAGGTAGTAAAGACATAGTCAAGACAAATATGTGTAAAGTGGGGACTAAAATGGGGTTTTGGTACCTTCATATTTGGGTATCACTTTCTGTGTTGATTAAGATAGAATTTTAAACCTAAATTATGCTCCTCGCATACAAGAAATAGAAAAAATATTACAAAAAAGGGTCAAAACAGTCACTTACTCCGTTTGGTAAAATAACAATTATAAAGTCACTTATCATATAAAAATTTAATCACCTGTTCCTGTCAATCCCCGGCCCAGATGATCATATGTTACGTCAACTTAATAGTAACATTTATTCATTCATTTGGGATGATAAGCCTGACAAGCTAAAGCGGGATCTTCTATGTTAAGAATGCTACAGAGGGGGCCTAAAAATGATTAATTGACGAAATTTTATACAAGGGTTAAAACTTACTTGTGTTAGAAGATTATTTAAGTCAAAATCTAAATGGATACAATTATTTACCTCCAAACAAAATATATCTTATTTTGGAATCATTAAAAAAAAAAAAAAAAAAACACACATTTTGTCATGCCTGAAAAACTATGTCAAAACTCAGACAACCATTTCATTTTGAAGAAGTCATTTCGGCATCTATATAGAATAACGAGCATATTAAAATTGAAAATGTCAGCGTTTACTTTAAAAAGTGGGCACATCATGGGGTATGGACTGTAAAATACCTGTTAGATGAACATGGAAATATATTAACATATGAAAATTTTGAAATAATGCATAAATTCCAACCCATGTTTATACAGTTTTATGGGCTTATACTAGCACTAAAAAAGTGGTTACAAGCCATTGGAATCAACACTGAAAAAAAAGAAAAAAAAGAACATCAGGCTATTATACCTTTTGATATCAATATTTTCTTCAAGCCAGAAAAGGGCTCAAATGACATGTATACTATTTTAAATCAAGGAACTATATAGATTTTGCAGCAGAAAAAAAAGGAAAGGTATTCTAAATAAAGTTATAGAAAATTGGAAAAAATACACTTTGGTGTTACCAAGGTTTCAAAAAAAAACCACTAGGTTATGTTGGTTTTAATATAGAATTATTCATTACACCTTAGGTACAAATGCTCTACTCTTTAAAGAGGGGCGAAAGATATAAGAGGGAAATTCAAACTCATAGATCGATAACAAACTGACAATGCCATTGCTAAAAAAGAATAAAGACAAACAGTTATTTATTTTGAATTTACATTGTATCATAGGTCAAATTTATTTGTTCAGTGTATGTTCAATGGTGTTACTATGTCCTTTGATTGAGTTAAGCTATTTCAGTTGATATTTTATAGTGTGTCTTTCTATGTTGTGATGTTACACTATTGTTTCAGAAAAAAAGGGTGAAGGTTTGGTACCATTAAAACGTTTAAACCCGCTGCATTTGTTTGCACCTGTCCTAAGTCAGGAATCTGATGTTCAGTAGTTGTCGTTTGTTGATGTGGTTCATAAGTGTTTCTCGTTTCTCGTTTTTATATAGATTAGACCGTTGGTTTTCCCGTTTGAATGGTTTTACACTAGTAATTTTTGGGGCCCTTTATAGCTTACTGTTCGGTGTGAGCCTAGGCTCCGTGTTGAAGACCGTACTTTGACCTATAATGGTTTGCATTTGTAAATTTTGACTTGGATGGAGAGTTGTCTCATTGGCACTCATGCCACATCTTCTTATATCTATAAACAGACACATAATAGTACACCAGACACAACATAGAAAACTAAAGACTAAGCAACACGAACCCCATCAAAAACTGGTGGTGATCTCAAGAGTTAACATGAACCTAGTTAATTGTAATTTGTGTACATTTTGCATGGAAGAGCCAGAAACCATAGAACATTTACTTTGGGGATGTCATATTGTAGCCGACATTTGGCACAATCTAAATTCTTGGATTTTCGATATAGTTCACATCGAAATTCCATTTAATTTGAATATAGTCATTTTTGGCCTCTATGAAAATTATTAATTGAATTTTATCAAAATTAAAGTTATTTTACTGGCAAAGTACTTCATTTACAGATCTAATATGCAAGATATAAAACATCATATAAAAGGACTTCAATATTACATAAAAGACAACTTGATTTTAGAGGAACATATTTCCTCAAAATATTTAAGTGTGGAAGAACACAGCTTGTACTGGAACCCCTGGGCTAAGCTCACTGATTAAATTTAAAGGAAGTAAATGCATGGACATATGTGTATATGAGTATTTGAAAGTATTTGTATACTGTTATACCATATGCATGTACATATATTTCTTGCACTACTATTACTATTATTATTATATTAATGAAAATGTTATTACTACACTTAACCCATATATCTCATACTGTTATTCTAAAGAATGCTTAGTATGCTTATTTAGTTCACTTGCTTGATTATTGTGCCACAAGATAAATATATGTTGATACCTGTAAATTCACGAAGAAAAAATAAATTATAAAAGAAAAGAATATCGATATTTTATTCTGTATAACGCAGTCATTTGTTGTTCTTAATTGTAATAAAGAACAAATGTGACATGTCCGATAATACACACATATCATTTTATTAGGCTTACAATATTAATTTTAAAATTAATTTGTTCCTCAAAATATTTTTATTTATAATACATGTATATATATACAAGATATATCATATATTTACATAAATAATAAATTCATGACCATACATCAAACATGTCAAATTTGTACTATTAGTAAAATGTGAAATAGAGTAGCTAATAATCAGGATGTATTTGTAATAACCAGAATTTAGAACATGTAGAATATACATGTACATACTATAATGCTATAGGTATACAGATGTCAACAAAACAGTAAATTGTCTTGAGGGCAAATTTCAAGGGTCATTCATACATGTAGGTATCACATGTAATTTTACTGGATATACAAAACATTTTGAATAAAATGCTGCGCTGGGCGCAGCTTGATACGACCGCAGAGGTCGAACCCTGAACAGTTGGGGCAAGTATGGACACAACATTCAAGCTTGATACAGCTCTGAATTTGGATTGTGATTAAATATTTGACACAGCATAGGTTTCTTACACAGAATGAATGTGGTCTAATAACTTAAAAATTTTCAATTTACCTATTATGGTCCAATATCCAAAATCTAAATACATGGTTAGATTCAGCATATCAAAGAACCCCATATATTCAATTTTTGTTGAAATCAAACAAAGTTTAGTTTTGGACCCAATTTGGACCAACTTGAAAACTGGGCCCATAATCTAAAATCTAAACACATTTAGATTCAGCATATCAAAGAACCCCAAGAATTCAATTTTGTTAAAATCAAACTAATTACCCTTTGGACCTTAAAGGAGACATGACACGATTTTCAATTTGTGTTTCAAAATGTTTATTTATACTTAACTTTCCCCCAAAATACATCGATAGCAATGTAAGTGTCAAATATTTGGTAAAATATGTATTTTAATGAGATTTTAATGCAACGATTTATCGACCTGTCAAATATGCATATTTCCATCCCGGAAGTCACTCAGAACGAGGCTACTACGTCAGTGGTTCCTTTCATTCATATTGACATATGGGTACAACGCAAATTTAGTTTCGATTATTATCCAATATTACGCATGACAGTGATAAACAATGATTATATGTGATGCCTATGGATTCAACAATATAATTAAAAAGCATATTGACATGATATTTTCTGTTTTTCGAATGACACGCGGACTTAGAAGGTGTAAAGATGGGACTTTTTAACAAGCCCAAACTACACTTCTTTCCGCCCACTTACATAAGGAATCCAGATTTCATGAGTTCATCATAGGTCACAGGTGTACGTTACAGGTGATTGAGTATCGCAATTTCAGGTCTCGTTTGAAGTTGCAAGCTTCAGGTGTCACGCCACATGGGGGATTGATAGTTATTACGCAATATTACTTCATAAGCTCTTTGTGAACATCCTGGATGTTGGTTTTGCCGAGGGCACAGGTGAGATTGGAATATATTATTGTTACAGTATTACAGGTACAACTACCTGATGTTTAATGAATACCTGTAGTACGACCATACATTACCCTATGCACCACCAATATTAAATACCCTGACCAGTGTTGATAACTAATTATAGACAACCTGTATATAGATCTTATTTTTATTGCTTTAAGAATATGCAGATATAAAAAGGTTTATAACAGATGCCTTTTTAATTGACTTCTTGAGATGGAAAAGTAATATTCCTGTATGCTTGCAATTCTATAACTTCATAAGAAATTATTAGGCAATAGCATAAAAAGCAAACAAGGAATTGATACGAGAATGTGAATCATATAAGTCTTATACATTCTTATATTGAACATCGAACATAGTTATTGACAACTATCTAGTTGGTAAAGATTCAGATGATGAAAAACATGTCTTTTTAAAATGGAAACTTAATAATAAATGAAGAAAGTGACGTTTGAACCAATTATTTGGTATAACCGTAAAGCCTCCAACAATGAGAAAACCCTATATCGTATATTCGGCTATAAAAGTTCTCAACGAGAAAACTAACTTATTCATAACAAAATAATTTCGCAGAAAACATTTGACAGACAACCACTGATCTACATGCTCTTGATTTAAGACAGTCACATTCAAAATGTGTCGGGGTATATGTATGTGAGCCTCCAAAAAAAGATAGTAGTCTTACAGCAGTACATAACTATAAAAACAGTCTAGTTCAAAAGATCGGTACGAAGTAAAGAAACCACTAACGTAAAACAAAAGAGATAACGCACAAATACAACTAATACATAACTCATGTTCTCGAGGACTGAAGTATGTTACGTGTAAACATTTTCATGCTCAGTCCGATTGAAAATTTAACATTATGTGTTGTGAATATTTTCCTGGACGCAATAAACAAATTGATTGTTATAAAATGATATTTGGAAGAGCGGTCCCTAAAACACCGCAAAGGACCTATATTTGAATTTGAATTTACTTTGTGTAATTCCTTAAATTTGAAGTTACATTTATAAAGGTTTGGATGGAATTGCATACTTTAGAAGTGTAATATAACTATATTAATTATTTCAACATAAGACTATAGTATGTTTTCTTTGAAATGTATGGTTTTAAAGGTAAAAATAATTCGTGACTTAATCACAATACAGGTGCCTTCTTACCTTTCACCTGGTCAAGTATGCTATAGGTGTCAAAATTTAATAACTAACAGCCTCGAATAAATGTTTTGTATTGTTTAATTTTATACATAAGGTGGGACGTAAATAAAATATTAAATTGAATTGTTTCTGGGACTAGTATAATAGTCCCAGATTGTTTACAAAAGGGGAAAGTAATAAAATTGTTAATTGAATATCCTAATGCAGAAAAAGTGTGATAAAGGATTTGTCACTATAGAAATCCTTGGCGTGATGTATGGTTTCAAACAAAAATATTATAAGCATAACTTTTGGTGATAGTTTATACCTATTTAAAGTCTCTACGTAAACAAAACAAAATAAAAAATGTATCCTTTGTGAACGCCTTATTTGACTTTTACAATCGTTTTTTTTCTTTTTCTTTCTGCTTCTGGCGCACACATAATTATAACATTACCGTAACAGAGAGAAAAAGAACTATTTGATCAGCAATAATTATAAAATTTATATTTTCAATCATGATTAAAAGTGGTTTTATTTAAATAAAAGAAATGAGGAAAGCGGTTTATTAAATTTATTCATCAGACAAACCCATATGTATGGTAACAATCCGATCGTTATTGTCTGAAAATCGTCGTTGTTGGACTTTTCGCATGAAGAATTAATATCCTTT
This sequence comes from Mytilus coruscus, assembly GCA_017311375.1. NCBI lineage: Eukaryota > Metazoa > Mollusca > Bivalvia > Mytilida > Mytilidae > Mytilus > Mytilus coruscus. Next base: position 33,514 of record JAASAO010001533.1, on the reverse strand, counting down.
TCTTGGTTTTTTCCACACACAATGGCTCAAATTGATGAGGTCAATTGTCTTTGTAGTTTGTCAGTAATCGGGAAAAGTGCTGTCAATACCGTGTATCCACATCGTACAGTTAGAGACATTTTTCCAGCTTGTAACCACTGACGTAAGCACGATCACGTGATCGTTACCTAATTAAAATCATTCATTATGACAAGCGCTGGATTCTTTGACCTAAAAATGCCAATTGATCAGGTTTCGATCAGCAAAATTGTACAAAACATGTTTTAAGACTAATATTATTAATTTATAAAAAAAAAAAAAATTGTGTCACGTCTCCTTTAATGTAGACCAATTTGAAAACGGGACCAAATATTAAGAATCTAAATACACGGTTAGATTCAGCATATCAAAGAACCCCAATATTTCAATTTTGATGAAATCAAACCATATCATTATTATTTGCTTTTATATATAATTTTATAAATCAAAAATAACCATGATAACCAACTTAAAATGGAAAATTCTAAAGAAAAAAAAAAAAGGAAAAAATCCCCAATTTTTGAACCCCTTATGAATCATCACCCCAAACTCAATCCCAACCTTCCCTTGTGGTATGGTACCTTGCAGTACAATTTCAGAGAGATCCATACACTTGAACACAAGTTATTGTCTGAAACTCTAAAATGCTTGTTTTGTTATCCCTTTTGGTCCCAAATTCCTAAACGATTAGGGCAATTACCCCAACCTCAAACCCAGCTTTCCTTGGCTTTGTGATATGGAACCTGTAGTACAATTTCATAAAGATCCATACACTTACACACAAGTTATTGTCCTGAAACTAGAAAATGCTTGTTTTGCCTTTTTGGCCCCTAATTCCTACAATTTTGAGGCAATTACCCCAAACTCAAACCCAGTAATGAGGAAAGAAATAAAACTCAAATGTCAAATAAAATCCAGGGTTTACTGCTAAATTTTTAAAGGAAATGATACATGTAGCTATTGTAGTAATAAGTTGCAATATTTGTTACACAATACATAACAATTAAAGAAACAAGTTCATTCTCAATATATACATGATATACATATATTTATTTTTATTGTAGATGATTCCAAGCTTGAAAAGGAAGTAGTCTACAAAAATTAAATGTGCACTTATGATTTGTAGGAAATATAAATGGCAATCGCTGATAGTTGCAAGATATGAAAGAGGAGATATGAAAAATGAATAGCTCAAACACCATTGTACAGTACCATGAAGTGATATTGGGATTAAACTGGACAAGAAGGAAATAGTGCATTGAATAGCAAATTCATATTTTTAAGAAAGATCATTCAACTCTAGAAGGCTGTTAATACCTTGGATAATTACTCACTTGAAATAGCAATTTGAAATTATTGGAATAGAAGTCTTAGTGCATATATTTGTTGTGCATCATACATATATCTGAATTTGATGAGTGCATTGGAAAAATATTTGTTTGAAAAAGCAATTTGGAATAACAAGATTTCATAGATTCAGTGAACATTTACATGTATGTTATAGTTAACTTTAATTTTCAGGATATGTTGCAATTGTTTACTACCAATTGACTGATTACTGTGCATAAAGTCTAAATGTGACTACAAATGAACTGTTTTTAACAAAACTGGCATTTTATTCTGGTCAAGCATAAACAATACTTCAAAGTATCATTTTATTTATATGACCATTGAGCTGATTTTGCTATTAAAAAATCAGTTAACAATAAACTTTCAATTACATGTACATTTAATTATACATTTAATTACATTCATGATATTGTAGTCTTGTATAATATCAAATAAGAGATGTCGTATGATTGCCAGTGAGATAACTATCAACTAGAGACCAAATGAGATAGATGTTACATGTAGCAACATACGGTCAATGTACAACATGTACAATCTCTGGTTCAATAATCACAATTTACATAAATACCCTTACAGATTCAGACAAGTGTCAAACTGTCCCTTTCAAATTTGATTTTGCATATTTATAAGAGAAGAAAGGTAAAGAATACCAAAGGGACATTCTAACTCATACATCATTGTACATGCAAGTCGAAAATAAACTTCCAATGCGATGGCTATAAAAAGAAAAGACAACAGACAAACAACAGCATCAAAATTATGTGACAATTTAAAAGTTTCCAAATAGGGTAAAATTGTTCGTTTGCTGTTTAACAAGATGAATAATATATCGGTATTAAAGCTAGTTCAGCATTTCTGTGGGTTACACGTCAGTATGACAGCAACCGAACGACAAAAAAAAAAAAACAATCAAAACATGCAAAAGACAAATGATAATAAGAGCAGCAAGTAGTATTCAAAAAAGACCGGGGTATATAAACATGGTAGAATTTAGCAAGCTCTGAATCGTCCAAAGTTCATAAAAAATATTAAAACAACACGTTAATACTGTAATAATTTCATGTGATTACGTCATTATCAAATTGTGAATAAGTTAAACAAAAACAATGAAAAATCTGTGACGACGGTCAATTCTTTGAAACAGGTTTACGTCTATCAAAATCACTCACACGAGTTTTTGTGTGGGACATATATTTGTATCAATCCAAGAAAGGTATAGGCACTGTGGCCCCACATAATAAACATGGCATCTTTTATTTAAATCGAAATAACAAATAAATGAATGCAGATATAAAGAATGTGAGCTGTGTGATAAACGTTTTTATGGTATGGAAGCAGCATACTTTTCAGCTCTTACCATGCTTACCAGGTCACGATATTCATATTTAAAAACTCCTCCTCCACCCCAAAAGAAGAAAATAAGATAAATATCAAATATCAAATGGTTTTCCACTTATTTAACATGAGTTTAAATTAATGGATTATTGATTATTTAAAATTAAATGCCTAGTGACAAATATTTCATGCAAGATCAGGACGACCAGAGCTTAAAAGTCAGTTATATAATATAAAAATAAGGAAATTTGGAACATGATTGCCAATAAAGCAACTGTCCACCAGGGTTCAAATGAAGTGGATGTAAGCAATTACAGGCAACTGTACAGCCTTCAACATTGAAAAAACATACTGTATAGTCAGCAATAAATGGCCCGACATGAAAAATGTAAAGCAATTCAAACGGAAATTGATTGATTGTTGTTTGCTGATTTCAAACGTTCAGTGAGAAATATTTCATGCGTTTCAGGACAACATGAGTTTAAAAGAAGGTATATATAAAATAATTTTTATAAGGAGATGTGGTATATTATTATCAATAAAGCAACTTTCCACCAGAGTTCAACTGATGTGGATGTAAGCATTGTATTGAAAATTAAAACAAAATGTGAAAATTTAATCCTGCTTTATTCAAAATTGCCTTAGCTTGTATTACTGTTATGCATGAGGCTTTGGCCGAGATTAATAAGAAGAATGAAAATAACAGAAGTTTGGCAAATATAAAGCAATGAATTATAACCTTATTAATAAATTTATCACTGATGATATTCTTGTCGGGTACGTCTAAACACTGCTCATTACCTCCTGAGTGCACCCAGGACCCTATATAGTCGATCACATTTGCAAACAGGACGAATGATTATATTTGTTACACACTGCTTATTTAAGGGTAATTTTTAAGAATTTAAAATCAAAATGAATAGATATAAAAAAAAAGATGTGGTATGATTGCCAATGAGACAACTCCACAAGAGACCAAATGACACAGAAATTAACAACTATAGGTCACCGTACGGCCTTCAACAATGAGCAAAGCCCATACCGCACAGTCCGCTATAAAGGCCCAGAAATGACAATGTAAAACAATTCAAACGAGAAAACTAATAGCCTAATTTATGTACAAAAATGAACGAATAACAAATATGTAACACATAAACAAACGACAACCACTGAATTACAGGCACATACATACAGAATGAGGGTTAAACATGTTAGCGGGATCCCAACCTCCCCTAACCTGGGACAGTGGTGTAACAGTACAAATAGAAAGAACTATAAAAATCAGTTGAAAGAGGCTTAACTCATCAGATGGATAAAATACAAATACTACAAGTGGACGTGGCCGGGTACTTGAACATCCAAACAACAAAAAGACATTAAGTACAGATCTGAGTAGTAGCATTGACAGCTATGATATGTTAATTTTATAAAATAATGAGGCACGTGTCACTGATTACACAACTACTGAGCCGTGAATTATCCAATCAACAGTGTTACGTTCAAAATGAATAACACGATGTTAAAAAGTTTTCCGGGATTGTTTAATGTAATTAAATTTAAATTATGCATAGTGAATTTTACGTTTATGGAGAAAAATAAAATAACCTATTCAATGTACTTTTCAGTTTATTTGTCAAGCAATTTTGTTGTTCTGCGTTCTGCTGTTCATGAATATAAAAGAAAATACAAAATCATATTTTTTATAGTTGCCTTTTTTCTGTAACAAGTTCAATTTTGTTTTTCTTTGTGATTTTTTCTCTCTCTCTCCAAAATCAACTTAATAAGCAAAACATTGTTTACTGAATATAAAATTTTATTGAATTTTTATATTTTATTCGCAATAAACCATATACATAGGTATATATAAGACAATTATGTACAATATTTACAATGAAAATATTTATAATTTAACCTTAATAAGACGGATAAGTATTTATTTTTATGATTTGCTAAGTCTTATATTCTTGCGTACTTGCTGTCCTTGGTCTTTTCCTTTGCTGCGTACTTGCTGTCCTTGACAGACAGACAAGAAAACGAAAACAACATGCGAAGAACTGAGAAACAAAAAAAAAAAATTCAGTTGTTTTACAACAAAAATTTTTCAGAATTTAGTTTAGAATGTAAACAGGGCGTTTCTAGGATATTTGAAGAGGGGCGTAGAATCAAATCAAATTTTTTGACCTTTTTGTGCTAAAAACATAAAATAATTGTGAAATGCACTAATGTAACAATATTAGCAGATTACAATATACAATAGGTTTTTTTCTGAAAGGGGGGCAGAGCGTACGCCCACGCCCTCACCTGAACCGCCCTGGTAAAACAAATCTCATTACAATCCTACTTACAAATTGTTTAGAAATGATACCTAAATATGATAATTTTCAGAAAATGGAGAGGAAAACGGAGACAAATTCATTTATCAGAATTAATCTTCATATTGAAATTCGTTCAAGGCTTGTATTACTGGACAAGAACGATTTTTAAAGAGAAACAAATCTTACTAAATGCGGATTTGTTAAAACATTCGTATTACTAAGGAATAAAATTAAGACATTTTCTTTTCACTTGTCTTACATGCAACAAATCATTCTTCAAAATTTACTTTTGAATTAAAACTGCTTAAGGAATCTAATACTGGACAAGAACGAGCTCAATGTAAAACCAAATCTTACTGCATGAATTTTTAGAAATAAAACCGAAATATGACAGAAAACAGAGTCAAATTCATTTGTATTACTGGACAAGAACGATTAAAATGAGATATACCATCTTACTATATGATATTTGATTGTTTGAAAAGCGAATTTTGTAAGTACGGTCTATAGTTAAAACGGGTTCTATATACATACCCAAATCTTATTTATTCATTTCCTTTTAAAATCTTTCAAGGAATTTATTACTGGACAAGAACGAGTTCAAATAAGGGAATTAATCTTACTAAATGAAATTTGTACCTATCATTGGTCAAAACGTGTTAATTATTTAAATGAATCTTAACGACAAGAATAAAGAAACAAAAAACACACACACACATTTATATAAATAATTAGAATTAAAACGCAATGATACCAATATAAAAAGAACATTCAACGCTATTTTAAGTGAGTTATCAGATAAACTGTTAGCTTCAAAGTAAATTAAATGGTGTTTTGATTTTTTTTTTTTTTTACTATGGAACAATGCAATTAAAGGCTATTGTAATATATCTAGAGATATGAAAATACAAGAATTATTCATCTTTATTTTAAACTAAGAATAAAACTAAAATTCTTATTGAACGAAATTTTAATAAAATACGAAAATCTATACAAAGAAAATAAACATAAGTCATTCTACTTTCAATACATTTTTTACCTTAAGGCAAAAGAAAAACATGTACCTTGGCATGTTTATGCGGGTTTTGATGAGGAGGTGTGATGATTAAAAGACAATTCTCAATTTTGAACGTTTTTGTCTGCATTATATACGTGTTTTCTAACTAATATTTGTTTCTATTGTTTCGCCTTATTAATGCAATATTGCAATGACAGATGTTAATGCACATCTATTCTTATATTCGACGTGTGAAAAGGTGGTCCATCATCCAGAGCATCGGCGTGTTCTTAAACTCATTCCCAATCCTTTAAAGTGTTCCTTCCAATTTTGATTTTGAGTTATATCTTTAAAATTTCAACCCCTTTTATTCAGGAAAAAACTGAAATCAGCCTGATTTTTATTTTTATAACTTTGACTCTTTTTAACAAGTGGGCTTTCCTCCGAAGTAAAAATACGGTACGTCTAAACACGGCCTAGAACTACTTGGTGCACTAAGGACTTTTATTCTGAATTAGTCAATTATTGTACAAATAACAGGAATACAAAAAATATATTTTGTTTTATTCTATTTTCATTTGTACAAATAAAGTCTCCTGTTACCCAGCTTCCATGTTGAGCAAGCGGTAATACGGATATTTCTTCTTCAGTATCAGTTAATTTTGGGGTCCTCTTCGCGGTCCGTGTTTAAACTATGTAGATTTCTTTGAGAAATTAGAGACAATGATTTAGATTAAAGTCATATAACGAGTGACTGGTTAACAATAATGTTTATTCAATTCTTGAACCAATGCATGTAAATATCATAAAGGGTTAACAGTCTTCTGTGCACGATTTTATCATTTTTACGCATCTATATCATATAATCGTCAACAAAAATTCTCTCGGTCTGTTATGTTGTGAAAATATGGCAGCAAATTAATTTTCGTATTTTGAAGCCGTATTTTACCGATTGTCACCTTAGTAAACAATCAATAAAGAAGCATGGATATTGAGCACGTGCATAACATGTACAATATGATAATAGTTTATTCAATGACAGATCCATGCTTATTTCGATCACCAGATTTTATGAGAAAGGTCACGCTGAGTTCACTGCATACGGAAAACAAATCGGTGAATTGTTTACTGGAAGCAAGCAATTAAAAAGTTAAAGTTTGGACAATTATAGATTTTTTGGAAAATAGAGTATATGTACATAAGTTTTATAATAAAAACTAGCCATTTAGATATAGAAACCATATGCATCATTTTTTTTTTTAATTTGAAGTTTCATATGACTTTAATAACTTTAACTTTCAAGTGTTAAAAAAAATCAGGATAAAATATATATGTACATTGTCTGAAAATATAAAATTTATTTGTATTACACGAAGGAGAAAAGCTCGGCGAGCCTCGCTCGTCCTGTTTCAACTAAATTTTATATTTTCCGACAATGTACATATATTTTATATATATTATGCACATATAGGACAAGAAGGGTGCTGTTACATGTACATTGTTTTCATATTATGGTAGAGATTGATATTTAATACATAAATTCCAAATTCTATAGAAAAGAACCATGTGAACAATATATAGGCAGAGACATATGTCTCTGATATAAGCACGTGCCGGTTTTTCTTGATATTGCCGAAAATCAGTGTACCGATTGACACGAGTCAACCCACAGAACAACTGATTAAACAATCATAATCCTTTTTATATTTCAAGTAATTAACAATTGTAAAGACTATAATACAAAAATGTATAATCATATGTTTTGTTCTTATTTACAAAGACTAAAAGGACAAATAATTTTGCTTTTGTTTTATTTTCCGATAAAGTTATTGGCGTGCATGGCTTTGATATGCGTCAACTATTATAAAGTTAGAATGTGGTCAGCTTTTAAAATGTTTAAGTATTATAGAGTTATCAAGACAAAAGGAATAAAAATGTCGACAATAAAAAGAATTGATATTCTATGGTCAAAATAGATATACGAAGTTGTTGTATGAGTGCTAATGGGGCAACTCTCCATCCAAGTCATATTTTGTAAAAATAACCATTATCAAAGTACGGCCTTCAACATGGAGCCTTGGCTCACACCGAACAACAAGCTATAAATAGCCCCAAACTGACTAGTGTAAAACTACCAACAACAACCACTGAACAACAGGTTCCTGACTTAGGACAGGTGCAAACAAATGCAGCGGGGTTAAATGACCAAAAGGGTTATTAAACGAATATTCCTCGAGACTTACGTTACAATGTTCTTATATTTTTAAAAGGCAATAATATATAAAATAACGAACATGTATCTCTGAAGGGGAAGAGGATCATTCTGATTTTCTTGTACCACACAAGCATTATTTTTGTCGCGATTTTTGCTTTATAAATTTTATGACAAAAACTCACATTACGAAATTTATTCCCTTTCCCTGATAAGATATTTAAAATAAAAAAAAATAAAAATAAAGTTACAGTTGAATGGTAGTTTCAAAGACCTAATTACGTTAAGAGCTGTGTGAAAAAAGAGGATCAAATAAATATACAAATTAGAAGATGCAAGTGGTATGATTGCCAAATGAGACAAATTTCCGCAACAGACCAAACGACACAGAAATAAAAACAAAACAAACTATAAGTCACCTTATATACTGAGAGGACCTATAGAAATATTCTATTCAAATTCCAATGTTTAAATATGTTCAATATATATATTCATAATATACAGTTAAAGATAAATATAGCAACCTAAAATTAGTGTATACTGACAATTGAAGAAACACGATATATTGTTTGATTCAAAATTAATCCAAATACTGTATATCGATTACTATTATTTTTTTAATTTTCGATTACTGTTGACTTCAAGTCTAGGCGTTTGGTGTTTAGTGGTCCGTGTCGGTTCACTATATATACATGTACGACTGCATGTCGTCTTAACAAATTAACAAAAAGTTAATTGCCATTCCAATCACATATACACAGGATGTCCACCTCCGGCTTTCACCACATGTTTAATACACCCAGCTGTAAGTTACCTGTATATTTTTTTCTTTAATTTTAAAAGAATCATGAAGATGTACAGATAAAAGATAGTTTATTCCCATAAAACATGAATACAAATTATTAGATGTCATAACATAAAATGAATATCAAAATAAATTAAATAAGTAAAAGTAGATAAAATAAATAAAAATATGAGAATACAAATAAAAATGTTTAAAGAAATAGTGTTTAAATATGTTAAAATTATGGTGAGAAGAAGGAGTAATTTTACTGTTGATACATTTATGAAATTGTAAAGGTGTATGAGTGTTTTGGTTTTTCAACAGTTCGTTTGGTATCTTTTAATCTTTTCCTTTCATCTTCTTAAACTGGACAAACAAGAATATAGTGATAGTCGTCTCCGATATGTCCATTCTGGCATATAGAACACATTTTGTCACTTCTGTCAACATGATGCCTTCTCCTATATCTATAAGCAATACATTTTTGCACATTTCATTCTGATTTTAATGCATTACAAGTTTGATTCGTCCGAAGTTCGCACTGACTATATTTCAAAACTCTTTATGGACATTTTTTAAAGTAAGATACAATGGATCTACAAATGGAAAAGGGGGTGTTAAAAATAAGTTTTAAAACGTGTTATTGTGTGACAATCAAATATGCACAATATAAGGAATGCACATAATTTTCAGAAGGATATATAAGGAATGCACATAATTTTCAGAAGGATATATTCGTCCCTCTTTTTCAGACATAGGATTTTCGTTTAGATTATATAAAATTTTAATATAATAATTAGGTTTTACTCTTAAATAAAAAATAGTCATAGTATCACAGCTTCACGTATATATAAATATATGTGTGTGTTATATTTTGAGCTTTAAAACATAATGTCATCTATGATTGATTGATAATTGCCTAATTTCCAGTGGCAACTATTTCATGCATGTTCAATACGAATGTATAAGTTTGTTGATTGCTTCTGTTTAATTACTTCTAACTGTTATACACTATATGAGTACACCTGTCTACTGATAAAGACTTATGTTGGTATCAAAATGTATTCTAGATATTGTTGTCGTAGAGTTGCTGTCATATTGATGTACACCTAATGTATTCTTAAATTCACAATGTATGTGAACAGTAATAAAAGACAAATTCCGAGCAATAGTTGACTTATGAGGCACTGTATAGACACATTCTGAACTATTTAAAATGTTATATATAAAATAAGAATATAAGGTATGATCGTGAAGGAAGAATCTCCACAAGAGACCAAAGGTCTTTTTATTTATATCTTTTGTCCATTATTCTCTATTCATTATGTAGTAGCACCTCATTATTCTCTATTCTATTTTTTTGGGTACATTTCTTTATTCTTTATATTCTTACATTCATATTCTCTTTTCTGCAAACCCACATCCACACCCTCTCAAATTTCTTGCATTTTGTGTTAGGTAATTTTTTCGGAATTTTAAAACTTTTCAATTTTGTTAAAACAAAATGTCTTGAACAGTTTTAATATTATATATATTTATTTATTTATCATATATGTATGTCATAGGAAGTTTTTGCAATGATTCATATTGGGTTAAAATCTAAATCAAGTTAAAGTTTTATGAAGTATTTGCAATATTTATTATGGGCCTGATTTAATGGGTCTCATTTAACAGATTTATATACTTAATGATCATGTAATCGAATAAACATAAAACAAATATAAATTGAAAAGTGAATAAATGAAGTTTATTCTCATAAATCAACGTATCATAGTCACAGAAAATTTATATTTACAATAATGAAATAAATTTGACGTTAGCGATATATTCAGCAAGATATATACAGTTTTAAAATAGTGGAACCCGATTTTTACTGAGTTTTGCCAGTTTAAAGTTTTTTAAATAGCGGCTTCCGACGTTAAAGCTAGATAAAAAATACGCACCGACCACAGATTTCTTTTATATTGTAATTTATAGCCATTTAACTTTCAAACATATTTCATTTTGGGCAATAAAACAAAGCAGAAGTATTTTCACGGAAAGAAATCAATATCATTGAGTAATCGATCAATGTACTGAAAATTATAGTCCAAGCGCGAATGAAGGGAGACAAGCCTTATAAATCTGCACAAACTATCTTATGTCAAAATCGATAGATTTACCTGGCACTGAACACTACTGAAAATTCCCAAACAACTATTTTATCGATGTACTGTTTTCCTAAATGAAATTAAAGATAAGGCCTTTTGTTTTCTCATTTAACATTTTTGAACTGTTTCAAATTTTTCATGTTGGACATTTTATAACTGACTATACATTATGGGAGTTTTCATTGTTGAAGGCCAGATGGTGACCTGTTATTGCTTATATTTTGTCATTTGAACTCTGGTGTATAGTTGTCTCATTGGCAATCATGCCACATCTCCTGATTTTCAAATAAATTAGAACATAACTAATCATGCTAATCATGCTAATGGCATTAGTTTTCTCTTATGACAATTTCAGCATTTGTCATGCTGGGCATTTTATTCTCACGACCAAAACTGTATGGGTTATGGTCATTGTTGATTATTGTTCAGTGCCTTATAGTTTTAAACATCCTTGTCCTTTAGTCTTAGGTGGATAATTTTCATTTACAATGATCATACAACATCTCCTTATCTATTATATTCATGTTTATTACCAGTTGGAGAATTCGGGACCAAAACCCATAAACAAAAGGGTACAGGAAAAGTGATCATAAAGTTTTAAGATAAAGGTGTCTTTTATTTACAATATTTATATGTTTCATGGCTGAAAACATTTTTAAGTTATATTTTTTATTTTCTTGAACCATTATAAATCATGATTATATTAACTTTGATATAAACTTAAATGTCATAAAATTCATAATTATTAGTTAATAAGTTAACTTTTTACAACATAAAGTACTATGTCTGTGAGGCCAAATAAAAGTATGTATTTCCTACTAACCCTATGTTTAAAAGCTTAAGTTAGACAAAGTCTACCTTACATTTTCTTTGTCATTTTCAATAAGCACTGTTAAAGTCAGAATTTCTCTCCCATAGACTCAATGTAAAAAAAAATTGTAAAATAAAAAAAAATCCCTACCTACCTACCCTATTTTTTTCAAAGATGTAATAGGAAACACACATATTATTTTATTTGGCCTTACATATAATTTTAAAATTAATTTGTTCCTCAAAATATTTTTATTTATAATACATGTATATATATACAAGATATATCATATATTTACATAAATAATAAATTCATGACCATACATCAAACATGTCAAATTTGTACTATTAGTAAAATGTGAAATAGAGTAGCTAATAATCAGGATGTATTTGTAATAACAATTATTTAGAACATGTAGAATATACATGTACATACTATAATGCTATAGGTAATATACAGATGTCAACAAAACAGTAAATTGTCTTGAGGGCAAATTTCAAAGGGTCATTCATACATGTAGGTATCACACATGTAATTTTACTGGATATACAAAACATTTTGAATACGAACGCAGAGGTCGAACCCTGAACAGTTGGGGCAAGTATGGACACAACATTCAAGCTTGATACAGCTCTGAATTTGGATTGTGATTAAATATTTGACACAGCATAGGTTTCTGACACAGAATAAATGTGGTCTAATAACTTAAAAATTTTCAATTTACCTATTATGGTCAAATATCCAAAATCTAAATACATGGTTAGATTCAGCATATCAAAGAACCCAAAGAATTCAATTTTTGTTAAAATCAAACAAAGTTTAGTTTTGGACCCCAATTTGGACCAACTTGAAAACTGGGCCCATAATCTAAAATCTAAACACATTTAGATTCAGCATATCAAAGAACCCCAAGAATTCAATTTTGTTAAAATCAAACTAATTACCCTTTGGACCTTAAAGGAGACATGACACGATTTTCAATTTGTGTTTCAAAATGTTTATTTATACTTAACTTTCCCCAAAATACATCGATAGCAATGTAAGTGTCAAATATTTGGTAAAATATGTATTTTAATGAGATTTTAATGCAACGATTTATCGACCTGTCAAATATGCATATTTCCATCCCGAAGTCACTCAGAACGAGGCTTCTACGTCAGTGGTTCCTTTCATTCATATTGACATATGGGTACAACGCAAATCTAGTTTCGATTATTATCCAATATTACGCATGACAGTGATAAACAATGATTATATGTGATGCCTATGGATTCAACAATATAATTAAAAGCATATTGACATGATATTTTCTGTTTTTCGAATGACACGCGGACTTAGAAGGTGTAAAGATGGGACTTTTAACAAGCCCAAACTACACTTCTTTCCGCCCACTTACATAAGGAATCCAGATTTGGGGTCTCGGTGCCATGCCATGAGTTCATCATAGGTCACAGGTGTACGTTACAGGTGATTGAGTATCGCAATTTCAGGTCTCGTTTGAAGTTTCAAGCTTCAGGTGTCACGCCACATGGGGATTGATAGTTATTACGCAATATTACTTCATAAGCTCTTTGTGAACATCCTGGATGTTGGTTTTGCCGAGGCACAGGTGAGATTGGAATATATTATTGTTACAGTATTACAGGTACAACTACCTGATGTTTAATGAATACCTGTAGTACGACCATACATTACCCTATGCACCACCAATATTAAATACCTGACCAGTGTTGATAACTAATTATAGACAACCTGTATATAGATCTTATTTTTATTGCTTTTAAGAATATGCAGATATAAAAAGGTTTATAACAGATGCCTTTTTTTAATTGACTTCTTGAGATGGAAAAGTAATATTCCTGTATGCTTGCAATTCTATAACTTCATAAGAAATTATTAGGCAATAGCATAAAAAGCAAACAAGGAATTGATACGAGAATGTGAATCATATAAGTCTTATACATTCTTATATTGAACATCGAACATAGTTATTGACAACTATCTAGTTGGTAAAGATTCAGATGATGAAAAACATGTCTTTTTAAAATGGAAACTTAATAATAAATGAAGAAAGTGACGTTTGAACCAATTATTTGGTATAACCGTAAAGCCTCCAACAATGAGAAACCCTATATCGTATATTCGGCTATAAAAGTTCTCAACGAGAAAACTAACTTATTCATAACAAAATAATTTCCGCAGAAAACATTTGACAGACAACCACTGATCTACATGCTCTTGATTTAAGACAGTCACATTCAAAATGTGTCGGGGGTATATGTATGTGAGCGCTCCCAAAAAAAGATAGTAGTCTTACAGCAGTACATAACTATAAAACAGTCTAGTTCAAAAGATCGGTACGAAGTAAAGAAACCACTAACGTAAAAACAAAGAGATAACGCACAAATACAACTAATACATAACTCATGTTCTCGAGGACTGAAGTATGTTACGTGTAAACATTTTCATGCTCAGTCCGATTGAAAATTTAACATTATGTGTTGTGAATATTTTCCTGGACGCAATAAACAAATTGATTGTTATAAAATGATATTTGGAAGAGCGGTCCCTAAAACACCGCAAAGGACCTATATTTGAATTTGAATTTACTTTGTGTAATTCCTTAAATTTGAAGTTACATTTATAAAGGTTTGGATGGAATTGCATACTTTAGAAGTGTAATATAACTATATTAATTATTTCAACATAAGACTATAGTATGTTTTCTTTGAAATGTATGGTTTTAAAGGTAAATAACATAATTCGTGACTTAATCACAATACAGGTGCCTTCTTACCTTTCACCTGGTCAAGTATGCTATAGGTGTCAAAATTTAATAACTAACAGCCTCGAATAAATGTTTTGTATTGTTTAATTTTATACATAAGGTGGGACGTAAATAAAATATTAAATTGAATTGTTTCTGGGACTAGTATAATAGTCCCAGATTGTTTATATAAAGGGGAAAGTAATAAAATTGTTAATTGAATATCCTAATGCAGAAAAAGTGTGATAAAGTTTGTCACTATAGAAATCCTTGGCGTGATGTATGGTTTCCAACAAAAATATTATAAGCATAACTTTTGGTGATAGTTTATACCTATTTAAAGTCTCTACGTAAACAAAACAAAATAAAAATGTATCCTTTGTGAACGCCTTATTTGACTTTTACAATCGTTTTTTTTTCTTTTTCTTTCTGCTTCTGGCGCACACATAATTATAACATTACCGTAACAGAGAGAAAAAGAACTATTTGATCAGCAATAATTATAAAATTTATATTTTCAATCATGATTAAAAGTGGTTTTATTTAAATAAAAGAAATGAGGAAAGCGGTTTATTAAATTTATTCATCAGACAAACCCATATGTATGGTAACAATCCGATCGTTATTGTCTGAAAATCGTCGTTGTTGGACTTTTCGCATGAAGAATTAATATCCTTTTCTTGGTTTTTCCACACACAATGGCTCAAATTGATGAGGTCAATTGTCTTTGTAGTTTGTCAGTAATCGGGAAAAGTGCTGTCAATACCGTGTATCCACATCGTACAGTTAGAGACATTTTTCCAGCTTGTAACCACTGACGTAAGCACGATCACGTGATCGTTACCTAATTAAAATCATTCATTATGACAAGCGCTGGATTCTTTGACCTAAAAATGCCAATTGATCAGGTTTCGATCAGCAAAATTGTACAAAACATGTTTTAAGACTAATATTATTAATTTATAAAAAAAAAAAAAAAAATTGTGTCACGTCTCCTTTAATGTAGACCAATTTGAAAACGGGACCAAATATTAAGAATCTAAATACACGGTTAGATTCAGCATATCAAAGAACCCCAATATTTCAATTTTTGATGAAATCAAACCATATCATTATTATTTGCTTTTATATATAATTTTATAAATCAAAAATAACCATGATAACCAACTTAAAATGGAAAATTCTAAAGAAAAAAAAAAAAAAGGAAAAAATCCCCCAATTTTTTGAACCCCTTATGAATCATCACCCCAAACTCAATCCCAACCTTCCCTTTGTGGTATGGTACCTTGCAGTACAATTTCAGAGAGATCCTTACACTTGAACACAAGTTATTGTCTGGAAACTGTAAAAATGCTTGTTTTTTTACCCCTTTTGGGTCCCAAATTCCCAAACGTTTAGGGCAATTACCCCAACCTCAAACCCAGCTTTCCCTTTGTGATATGGAACCTTGTAGTACAATTTCATAAAGATCCATACACTTACACACAATTTGTATTTGTTATTTTCCTGAAACTTGAAAAATGCTTGTTTTTGCCCTTTTTTGGCCCCTAATTCCTACAATTTTGAGGCAATTACCCCCAAACTCAAACTCAAACCCAGTAATGAGGAAAGAAATTAAAACTCAAATGTCAAATAAAATCCAGGGTTTACTGCTAAATTTTTAAAGGAAATGATACATGTAGCTATTGTAGTAATAAGTTGCAATATTTGTTACACAATACATAACAATTAAAAAACAAGTTCATTCTCAATATATACATGATATACATATATTTATTTTTATTGTAGATGATTCCAAGCTTGAAAAGGAAGTAGTCTACAAAATTAAATGTGCACTTATGATTTGTAGGAAATATAAATGGCAATCGCTGATAGTTGCAAGATATGAAAGAGGAGATATGAAAAAATGAATAGCTCAAACACCATTGTACAGTACCATGAAGTGATATTGGGATTAAACTGGACAAGAAGGAAATAGTGCATTGAATAAATAGCAAATTCATATTTTTTAAGAAAGATCATTCAACTCTAGAAGGCTGTTAATACCTTGGATAATTACTCACTTGAAATAGCAATTTGAAATTATTGGAATAGGAAGTCTTAGTGCATATATTTGTTGTGCATCATACATATATCTGAATTTGATGAGTGCATTGGAAAAATATTTGTTTGAAAAAGCAATTTGGAATAACAAGATTTCATAGATTCAGTGAACATTTACATGTATGTTATAGTTAACTTTAATTTTCAGGATATGTTGCAATTGTTTACTACCAATTGACTGATTACTGTGCATAAAGTCTAAATGTGACTACAAACGAACTGTTTTAACAAAACTGGCATTTTATTCTGGTCAAGCATAAACAATACTTCAAAGTATCATTTTATTTATATGACCATTGAGCTGATTTTGCTATTAAAAAATCAGTTAACAATAAACTTTCAATTACATGTACATTTAATTATACATTTAATTACATTCATGATATTGTAGTCTTGTATAATATCAAATAAGAGATGTCGTATGATTGCCAGTGAGATAACTATCAACTAGAGACCAAATGAGATAGATGTTACATGTAGCAACATACGGTCAATGTACAACATGTACAATCTCTGGTTCAATAATCACAATTTACATAAATACCCTTACAGATTCAGACAAGTGTCAAACTGTCCCTTTCAAATTTGATTTTGCATATTTATAAGAGAAGAAAGGTAAAGAATACCAAAGGGACATTCTAACTCATACATCATTGTACATGCAAGTCGAAAATAAACTTCCAATGCGATGGCTATAAAAAAGAAAAAGACAACAGACAAACAACAGCATCAAAATTATGTGACAATTTAAAAGTTTCCAAATAGGGTAAAATTGTTCGTTTGCTGTTTAACAAGATGAATAATATATCGGTATTTAAGCTAGTTCGGCATTTCTGTGGGTTACACGTCAGTATGACAGCAACCGAACGACAAAAAAAAAAAAACAATCAAAACATGCAAAAGACATATGATAATAAGAGCAGCAAGTAGTATTCAAAAAAAGACCCGGGGTATATAAACATGGTAGAATTTAGCAAGCTCTGAATCGTCCAAAGTTCATAAAAAAAATTAAAACAACACGTTAATACTGTAATAATTTCATGTGTGATTACGTCATTATCAAATTGTGAATAAGTTAAACAAAAACAATCAAAAATCTGTGACGACGGTCAATTCTTTCTTTGAAACAGGTTTACGTCTATCAAAATCACTCACAAGAGTTTTTGTGTGGGACATATATTTGTATCAATCCAAGAAAGGTATAGGCACTGTGGCCCCACATAATAAACATGGCATCTTTTATTTAAATCGAAATAACAAATAAATGAATGCAGATATAAAAGAATGTGAGCTGTGTGATAAACGTTTTTATGGTATGGAAGCAGCATACTTTTTCAGCTCTTACCATGCTTACCAGGTCACGATATTCATATTTAAAAACTCCTCCCCTCCACCCCCAAAAGAAGAAAATAAGATAAATATCAAATATCAAATGGTTTTCCACTTATTTAACATGAGTTTAAATTAATGGATTATTGATTATTTAAAATTAAATGCCTAGTGACAAATATTTCATGCAAGATCAGGACGACCAGAGCTTAAAAGTCAGTTATATAATATAAAAATAAGGAAATTTGGAACATGATTGCCAATAAAGCAACTATCCACCAGGGTTCAAATGAAGTGGATGTAAGCAATTATAGGCAACTGTACAGCCTTCAACATTGAAAAAAAACATACTGTATAGTCAGCAATAAATGGCCCGACATGAAAAATGTAAAGCAATTCAAACGGAAATTGATTGATTGTTGTTTGCTGATTTCAAACGTTCAGTGAGAAATATTTCATGCGTTTCAGGACAACATGAGTTTAAAAGAAGGTATATATAAAATAATTATTTATAAGGAGATGTGGTATATTATTACCAATAAAGCAACTTTCCACCAGAGTTCAACTGATGTGGATGTAAGCATTTGTATTGAAAATTAAAACAAAATGTGAAAATTTAATCCTGCTTTATTCAAATTGCCTTAGCTTGTATTACTGTTATGCATGAGGCTTTGGCCGAGATTAATAAGAAGAATGAAAATAACAGAAGTTTGGCAAATATAAAGCAATGAATTATAACCTTATTAATAAATTTATCACTGATGATATTCTTGTCGGGTACGTCTAAACACTGCTCATTACCTCCTGAGTGCACCCAGGACCCTATATAGTCGATCACATTTGCAAACAGGACGAATGATTATATTTGTTACACACTGCTTATTTAAGGGGTAATTTTTGAAAGAATTTAAAATCAAAAATGAATAGATATAAAAAAAAAGATGTGGTATGATTGCCAATGAGACAACTCTCCACAAGAGACCAAATGACACAGAAATTAACAACTATAGGTCACCGTACGGCCTTCAACAATGAGCAAAGCCCATACCGCACAGTCCGCTATAAAGGCCCAGAAATGACAATGTAAAACAATTCAAACGAGAAAACTAATAGCCTAATTTATGTACAAAAATGAACGAATAACAAATATGTAACACATAAACAAACGACAACCACTGAATTACAGGCACATACATACAGAATGAGGCGGGGTTAAACATGTTAGCAGGGATCCCAACCTCCCCTAACCTGGGACAGTGGTGTAACAGTACAACATAAGAACGAACTATAAAATCAGTTGAAAGAGGCTTAACTCATCAGATGGATAAAAATACAAATACTACAAGTGGACGTGGCCGGGTACTTGAACATCCAAACAACAAAAGACATTAAGTACAGATCTGAGTAGTAGCAGTTACTGACAGCTATGATATGTTAATTCTTATAAAATAATGAGGGCACGTGTCACTGATTACACAACTACTGAGCCGTGAATTATCCAATCAACAGTGTTACGTTCAAAATGAATAACACGATGTTAAAAGTTTTCCGGGATTGTTTAATGTAATTAAATTTAAATTATGCATAGTGAATTTTACGTTTATGGAGAAAAAATAAAATAACCTATTCAATGTACTTTTTCAGTTTATTTGTCAAGCAATTTTGTTGTTCTGCGTTCTGCTGTTCATGAATATAAAAGAAAATACAAAATCATATTGTTTTATAGTTGCCTTTTTTTCTGTAACAAGTTCAATTTTTGTTTTTCTTTGTGATTTTTCTCTCTCTCTCCAAAATCAACTTAATAAGCAAAAACATTGTTTACTGAATATAAAATTTTATTGAATTTTTATATTTTATTCGCAATAAACCATATACATAGGTATATATAAGACAATTATGTACAATATTTACAATGAAAATATTTATAATTTAACCTTAATAAGACGGATAAGTATTTATTTTTATGATTTGCTAAGTCTTATATCTTGGCTGCGTACTTGCTGTCCTTGGTCTTTTCCTTTGCTGCGTACTTGCTGTCCTTGACAGACAGACAAGAAAACGAAAACAACATGCGAAGAACTGAGACAAAAAAAAAAAAAAAAAAAATTCAGTTGTTTTACAACAAAAATTTTTCAAATTTAGTTTAGAATGTAAACAGGGGCGTTTCTAGGATATTTGAAAGAGGGGGGCGAAGAAACAAATCATTTTTTGGACCTTTTTTTTGCTAAAAAACATAAAATAATTGTGAAATGCACTAATGTAACAATATTAGCAGATTACAATATACAATAGGTTTTTTTCTGAAAGGGGGCAGAGCGTACGCCCATTACGCCCTCACCTGGACCCGCCCTGGTAAAACAAATCTCATTACAATCCTACTTACAAATTGTTTAGAAATGATACCTAAATATGATAATTTTCAGAAAATGGAGAGGAAAACGGAGACAAATTCATTTATCAGAATTAATCTTCATATTGAAATTCGTTCAAGGCTTGTATTACTGGACAAGAACGATTTTAAAGAGAAACAAAATCTTACTAAATGCGGATTTGTTAAAACATTCGTATTACTAAGGAATAAAATTAAGACATTTTCTTTTCACTTGTCTTACATGCAACAAATCATTCTTCAAAATTTACTTTTGAATTAAAACTGTAAGGAATCTAATACTGGACAAGAACGAGCTCAATGTAAAACCAAATCTTACTGCATGAATTTTTTAGAAATAAAACCGAAATATGACAGAAAACAGAGTCAAATTCATTTGTATTACTGGACAAGAACGATTAAAATGAGATATACCATCTTACTATATGATATTTGATTGTTTGAAAAGCGAATTTTGGTAAGTACAGCTTCTATAGTTAAAACGGGTTCTATATACATACCCAAATCTTATTTATTCATTTCCTTTTAAAAATCTTTCAAGGAATTTATTACTGGACAAGAACGAGTTCAAATAAGGAATTAATCTTACTAAATGAAATTTGTACCTATCATTGGTCAAAACGTGTTAATTATTTAAATGAATCTTAACGACAAGAATAAAGAAACAAAAAACACACACACATTTATATAAATAATTAGAATTAAAACGCAATGATACCAATATAAAAGAACATTCAACGCTATTTTTAAGTGAGTTATCAGATAAACTGTTAGCTTCAAAGTAAATTAAATGGTGTTTTGCCGATTTTTTTTTTTTTTTACTATGGAACAATGCAATTAAAGGCTATTGTAATATATCTAGAGATATGAAAATACGTAAGAATTATTCATCTTTATTTTAAACTAAGAATAAAACTAAAATTCTTATTGAACGAAATTTTAATAAAATACGAAAATCTATACAAAGAAAATAAACATAAGTCATTCTACTTTCAATACATTTTTTTACCTTAAGGCAAAAAAAAACATGTACCTTGGCATGTTTATGCGGGTTTTGATGAGGAGGTGTGATGATTAAAAGACAATTCTCAATTTTGAACGTTTTTGTCTGCATTATATACGTGTTTTCTAACTAATATTTGTTTCTATTGTTTCGCCTTATTAATGCAATATTGCAATGACAGATGTTAATGCACATCTATTCTTATATTCGACGTGTGAAAAGGTGGTCCATCATCCAGAGCATCGGCGTGTTCTTAAACTCATTCCCAATCCTTTAAAGTGTTCCTTCCAATTTTGATTTTGAGTTATATCTTTAAAATTTCAACCCTTTTTATTCAGGAAAAACTGAAATCAGCCTGATTTTTATTTTTATAACTTTGACTCTTTTTAACAAGTGGGCTTTCCTCCGAAGTAAAAATACGGTACGTCTAAACACGGCCTAGAACTACTTGGTGCACTAAGGACTTTTATTCTGGAATTAGTCAATTATTGTACAAATAACAGGAATACAAAAAATATATTTTGTTTTATTCTATTTTCATTTGTACAAATAAAGTCTCCTGTTACCCAGCTTCCATGTTGAGCAAGCGGTAATACGGATATTTCTTCTTCAGTATCAGTTAATTTTGGGGTCCTCTTCGCGGTCCGTGTTTAAACTATGTAGATTTCTTTGAGAAATTAGAGACAATGATTTAGATTAAAGTCATATAACGAGTGACTGGTTAACAATAATGTTTATTCAATTCTTGAACCAATGCATGTAAATATCATAAAGGGTTAACAGTCTTCTGTGCACGATTTTATCATTTTTACGCATCTATATCATATAATCGTCAACAAAAATTCTCTCGGTCTGTTATGTTGTGAAAATATGGCAGCAAATTAATTTTCGTATTTTGAAGCCGTATTTTACCGATTGTCACCTTAGTAAACAATCAATAAAGAAGCATGGATATTGAGCACGTGCATAACATGTACAATATGATAATAGTTTATTCAATGACAGATCCATGCTTATTTCGATCACCAGATTTTTATGAGAAAGGTCACGCTGAGTTCACTGCATACGGAAAACAAATCGGTGAATTGTTTACTGGAAGCAAGCAATTAAAAAGTTAAAGTTTGGACAAATTATAGATTTTTTGGAAAATAGAGTATATGTACATAAGTTTTATAATAAAAACTAGCCATTTAGATATAGAAACCATATGCATCATTTTTTTTTTTAATTTGAAGTTTCATATGACTTTAATAACTTTAACTTTCAAGTGTTGGGAAAAAAATCAGGATAAAAACAATATATGTACATTGTCTGAAAATATAAAATTTATTTGTACTCGCTACGAAACAGGAGAAAAGCTCAGCGAGCCTCGCTTTCGTCCTGTTTCAACTAAATTTTATATTTTCCGACAATGTACATATATTTATATATATATGCCACATATAGGACAAGAAGGGGTGCTGTTACATGTACATTGTTTTCATATTATGGTAGAGATTGATATTTAATACATAAATTCCAAATTCTATAGAAAAGAACCATGTGAACAATATATAGGCAGAGACATATATGTCTCTGATATAAGCACGTGCCGGTTTTCTTTGATATTGCCGAAAATCAGTGTACCGATTGACACGAGTCAACCTACAGAACAACTGATTAAACAATCATAATCCTTTTTATATTTCAAGTAATTAACAATTGTAAAGACTATAATACAAAAATGTATAATCATATGTTTTGTTCTTATTTACAAAGACTAAAAGGACAAATAATTTTGCTTTTGTTTTATTTCTCTTCCGATAAAGTTATTGGCGTGCATGGCTTTGATATGCGTCAACTATTATAAAGTTAGAATGTGGTCAGCTTTTAAAATGTTTAAGTATTATAGAGTTATCAAGACAAAAGGAATAAAATGTCGACAATAAAAAGAATTGATATTCTATGGTCAAAATAGATATACGAAGTTGTTGTATGAGTGCTAATGGGGCAACTCTCCATCCAAGTCATATTTTGTAAAAATAACCATTATCAAAGTACGGCCTTCAACATGGAGCCTTGGCTCACACCGAACAACAAGCTATAAATAGCCCCAAACTGACTAGTGTAAAACTACCAATAACAACAACCACTGAACAACAGGTTCCTGACTTAGGACAGGTGCAAACAAATGCAGCGGGGTTAAATGACCAAAAGGGTTATTAAACGAATAATTCCGAGACTTACGTTACAATGTTCTTAATATTTTTAAAAGGCAATAATATATAAAATAACGAACATGTATCTCTGAAGGGGAAGAGGATCATTCTGATTTTCTTGTACCACACAAGCATTATTTTTGTCGCGATTTTTGCTTTATAAATTTTATGACAAAACTCACATTACGAAATTTATTCCCTTTTCCTGATAAGATATTTAAAATAAAAAAAAATAAAAATAAAGTTACAGTTGAATGGTAGTTTCCAAAGACCTAATTACGTTAAGAGCTGTGTGAAAAAAGAGGATCAAATAAATATACAAATTAGAAGATGCAAGTGGTATGATTGCCAAAATGAGACAAATTTCCGCAACAGACCAAACGACACAGAAATAAAAACAAAACAAACTATAAGTCACCTTATATACTGAGAGGACCTATAGAAATATTCTATTCAAATTCCAATGTTTAAATATGTTCAATATATATATTCATAATATACAGTTAAAGATAAATATAGCAACCTAAAATTAGTGTATACTGACAATTGAAGAAACACGATATATTGTTTGATTCAAAATTAATCCAAATACTGTATATCGATTACTATTATTTTTTAATTTTCGATTACTGTTGACTTCAAGTCTAGGCGTTTGGTGTTTAGTGGTCCGTGTCGGTTCACTCTATATATACATGTACGACTGCATGTCGTCTTAACAAATTAACAAAAAGTTAATTGCCATTCCAATCACATATACACAGGATGTCCACCTCCGGCTTTCACCACATGTTTAATACACCCAGCTGTAAGTTACCTGTGTATAGTTTTTCTTTTAATTTTAAAAGAATCATGAAGATGTACAGATAAAAGATAGTTTATTCCATAAAAACATGAATACAAATTATTAGATGTCATAACATAAAATGAATATCAAAATAAATTAAATAAGTAAAAGTAGATAAAATAAATAAAAATATGAGAATACAAATAAAAATGTTTAAAGAAATAGTGTTTAAATATGTTAAAATTATGGTGGAGAAGAAGGAGTAATTTTACTGTTGATACATTTTATGAAATTGTAAAGGTGTATGAGTGTTTTGGGTTTTCAACAGTTCGTTTGGTATCTTTTAATCTTTTCCTTTCATCTTCTTAAACTGGACAAACAAGAATATAGTGATAGTCGTCTCCGATATGTCCATTCTGGCATATAGAACACATTTTGTCACTTCTGTCAACATGATGCCTTCTCCCTATATCTATAAGCAATACATTTTGCACATTTCATTCTGATTTTAATGCATTACAAGTTTGATTCGTCCGAAGTTCGCACTGACTATATTTCAAAACTCTTTATGGACATTTTTTAAAGTAAGATACAATGGATCTACAAATGGAAAAGGGGGGTGTTAAAATAAGTTTTAAAACGTGTTATTGTGTGACAATCAAATATGCACAATATAAGGAATGCACATAATTTTCAGAAGGATATATAAGGAATGCACATAATTTTCAGAAGGATATATTCGTCCCTCTTTTTCAGACATAGGATTTTCGTTTAGATTATATAAAATTTTAATATAATAATTAGGTTTTACTCTTAAATAAAAAATAGTCATAGTATCACAGCTTCACGTATATATAAATATATGTGTGTGTTATATTTTGAGCTTTAAAACATAATGTCATCTATGATTGATTGATAATTGCCTAATTTCCAGTGGCAACTATTTCATGCATGTTCAGTACGAATGTATAAGTTTGTTGATTGCTTCTGTTTAATTACTTCTAACTGTTATACACTATATGAGTACACCTGTCTACTGATAAAGACTTATGTTGGTATCAAAATGTATTCTAGATATTGTTGTCGTAGAGTTGCTGTCATATTGATGTACACCCAATATATTCTTAAATTCACAATGTATGTGAACAGTAATAAAAGACAAATTCCGAGCAATAGTTGACTTATGAGGCACTGTATAGACACATTCTGAACTATTTAAAATGTTATATATAAAAATAAGAATATAAGGTATGATCGTGAAGGAAGAATCTCTCCACAAGAGACCAAAGGCCGTTTTTCTTTTTTATTTATATCTTTTGTCCATTATTCTCTATTCATTATGTAGTAGCACCTCATTATTCTCTATTCTCTATTTTTTTGGGTACATTTTTCTTTATTCTTTATATTCTTACATTCATATTCTCTTTTCTGCAAACCCACATCCACACCCTCTCAAATTTCTTGCATTTTTGTGTTAGGTAATATTTTTCGGAATTTTAAAAACTTTTCAATTTTTGTTAAAACAAAAATGTCTTGAACAGTTTTAATATTATATATATTTATTTATTTATCATATATATATGTCATAGGAAGTTTTTTGCAATGATTCATATTGGGTTAAAATCTAAATCAAGTTAAAGTTTTTATGAAGTATTTGCAATATTTATTATGGGCCTGATTTAATGGGTCTCATTTAACAGATTTATATACTTAATGATCATGTAATCGAATAAACATAAAACAAATATAAATTGAAAAGTGAATAAATGAAGTTTATTCTCATAAATCAACGTATCATAGTCACAGAGAAAATTTATATTTACAATAATGAAATAAATTTGACGTTAGCGATATATTCAGCAAGATATATATACAGTTTTAAAATAGTGGAACCCGATTTTACTGAGTTTTGCCAGTTTAAAGTTTTTTTAAATAGCGGCTTCCGACGTTAAAGCTAGATAAAAAATACGCAATTCCGACCACAGATTTCTTTTATATTGTAATTTATAGCCATTTAACTTTCAAACATATTTCATTTTGGGTAATTAAACAAAGCAGAAGTATTTTTCACGGAAAGAAATCAATATCATTGAGTAATCGATCAATGTACTGAAAATTATAGTCCAAGCGCGAATGAAGGGAGACAAGCCTTATAAATCTGCACAAACTATTTTATGTCAAAATCGATAGATTTACCTGGCACTGAACACTACTGAAAATTCCCAAACAACTATTTTATCGATGTACTGATTAGTACGAAAACGTTCTTGACGCTACTGAATTGAATGCAAGGCGTTTTCTCTTAATTACCTGAGTCAGTACTAAACTGTACTGGATCTCCTGCGCGGATCAGGGTACTGAACACGTACTGAATAACTGAAAAGATATTGACATTTTTCTTGCGGTAATTTCAGGCATTTAAGAGTTGTTCAGTTTAAAATGACCGTTTCAGTTATAAAACAGTTACTAGTGTAATATAGAATTATTCATTACACCTTGGGTACAAATGCTCTACTCTTTAAAGAGGGGCGAAAGATATAAGAGGAAATTCAAACTCATAGATCGATAACAAACTGACAATGCCATTGCTAAAAAGAATAAAGACAAACAGACACATAATAGTACACCAGACACAACATAGAAAACTAAAGACTAAGCAACACGAACCCCATCAAAAACTGGTGGTGATCTCAAGAGTTAACATGAACCTAGTTAATTGTAATTTGTGTACATTTTGCATGGAAGAGCCAGAAACCATAGAACATTTACTTTGGGGATGTCATATTGTAGCCGACATTTGGCACAATCTAAATTCTTGGATTTTCGATATAGTTCATCGAAATTCCATTTAATTTGAATATAGTCATTTTGGCCTCTATGAAAATTATTAATTGAATTTTATCAAAATAAAGTTATTTTACTGGCAAAGTACTTCATTTACAGATCTAATATGCAAGATATAAAACATCATATAAAAGGACTTCAATATTACATAAAAGACAACTTGATTTTAGAGGAACATATTTCCTCAAAATATTTAAGTGTGGAAGAACACAGCTTGTACTGGAACCCCTGGGCTAAGCTCACTGATTAAATTTAAAGGAAGTAAATGCATGGACATATGTGTGTATATGAGTATTTGAAAGTATTTGTATACTGTTATACCATATGCATGTACATATATTTCTTGCACTACTATTACTATTATTATTATATTAATGAAAATGTTATTACTACACTTAACCCATACATCTCATACTGTTATTCTAAAGAATGCTTAGTATGCTTATTTAGTTCACTTGCTTGATTATTGTGCCACAAGATAAATATATGTTGATACCTGTAAATTCACGAAGAAAAAAATAAATTATAAAAGAAAAGAATATCGATATTTTATTCTGTATAACGCAGTCATTTGTTGTTCTTAATTGTAATAAAGAACAAATGTGACATGTCCGATAATATTTCTGGTTCCCTCATTTGAGGCATTCTTTTTGTTGCTCTGATCGTTTTATAGTTTTTGACGGAAAAGTTAAAAGATACCAAGAGGCACAAACGACTCAAACTCTAAGGAAAACATAAAACTCAATGGTCGAGATATAAAAAGATTACAAACAGTCTTAAGATATTACGCTGGTAACTTATTTTTGAGCAATACGACGCCAAACTAAGCATTGTTATAAAAACCAATGTTAAATTTTGGAAAAATTTTTTATTTCCTTGGCGAAACCCGTTGCGATATTGTGTTTTAGTCCAATAAGTCAAAGTTGACAATGCTTTACACTGAATCGAATTGTTATTTATTGTACGCAACACTTTATTAACCGCGTGTGTTCGACGTGCTTCTTACAAGTTGCATGCATGTTCGACAAAACTAAACGCTTCAAAGCCAGTGATGTTTGATGTGTACATACGCAATAAAGTCAGGAGTTATATGTCAAAAATGGACCTCTGGAGAAAAGCCGAAATTGTTTGAGGTCAATTTTATCTTGAGGGAGTGGAACATATATTCTTTATAATTTGGTAATTTATGAACGATGAATTTTAAATAAGTTTATGTAAAAATCATATCAATACATCAATATTTTAATTACTATGATGAAGTCAAAACAGTTTTAATATGGAAAAACAAAATACCGTGGATTCATTATTATTCGCTGGATACCAATTTTCTTGGTTTTCGTGGGTACCGTCGAACCACGAAGTTAAATGATCAACGAATTACAAATTTTCTATCAGGTTGTATGCAGACGTTGGCAAAACCACGACATCACATATCCACGAAAAGGCAAGTTTTCCGCAATCCACGAAAATTGGTACCCACGAATATAAATGAATCCACAATAGTTTATATTTCAGGAATCATGACAAATAAGATCCTGAAAGGTACTTTAGCCAAATTAAAAGCTCATTTTGAATTCATAAAAATAATTTGTGACTTATTGTTCATGGTATAAGGATATGAATACAAAGGAATATTTGATATATAATTATCACTAAACGGTTACATGAACTTCGCGGATTTTTGACCAAACGAGGTTATAAGATAAGGGGTCTGCGCGTGCTAACAATAACAGCCGCAAAGGACTATTACAGTACAAACAGAAGAGACGAAGTGAAATAGTTCCGTTTGTTTCAACATACAATCCTGCCTTTACTATTAACCTTTCACGTTTGATCCGTGCCAATTGTCAGATTATTGCCAAACACCTAAAAAGTTATCCAAGATCTTTCCCAAGCCTCCTGTCTTAGATTTTCAGAGATCAAGTCTGACAGACTTATTTGTGATATCTGATGTATCCTCTAATAAAAGCTCTTCAACTGTAGGATGGTTAAACACGTGTGGTAACAGACGATGTCTGATTTGCCAACAAAAACTGAATACTCAAACATGTACTTGCCACTCCATTGGGTCTGTGTACACTATATTATGCAATCTAACTTGCAAAATCCAGAATGATGTATACATTCTTCAGTGTCGATGTGGCATGCATTATGTTGGCGAGACAAAACAGTCATTCAACAAACGCATGAATGGTGATCGAAGTGACTACACCTGCAAGCCCAATTTCCCCGTAAGTCGTCATTTGAGATCAACTGGGCACGCCAAAGCTGATATCGAAAACCTTACCATCAAAATCATAGACCACAACGAGGGTTGGTCAAGGGCCGACAGACTTGCTCGGGAAAGTTTACCTGGGCACGCACAAGCTGATCTCAAAAACCTTACCATCAAAATCATAGACCACAACGAGGGTTGGTCAAGGGCCAACAGACTTGCTCGGGAAAGTTCACCTGGGCACGCACAAGCTGATCTCAAAAACCTTACCATCAAAATCATAGACCACAACGAGGGTTGGTAAAGGGCCGACAGACTTGCTTGGGAAAGTTCACCTAGGCACGCCCAAGCTGATCTCAAAAACCTTACCATCAAAATCATAGACCACAACGAGGGTTGGTCACGGGCCGACAGACTTGCTCGGAAAAGTTCACCTGGGTATGCCCAAGCTGATATCAAAAACCTTACCATCACCATCATAGACCACAACGAGGGTTGGTCAAGGGCCGACAGACTTGGATAAGAAAGTTAAGGACAGTTTCGCTAAATAAATATAGAATGAGTCCCTACCATCACTTGTTTCCAGTAACTCAGGCGTCAGTACAGGGCTCATCAGTTTAAAGGAACTTATTCCTCCTCCCAAACATCAATATTGAAAAAAAATTACCAGCGTATTGATTCGTGATAATTTTTATAACGATAAAAATTATAATTTCAGTTTTACTACCACATGTCAAGATAAGAAACATTTTACATCTTACTTATGAAGGATATTAGTTATCCGAAATATTTAAGTACGTCTGAACCAGTGACAACTCTACAACAGATTTATCCATCGGATCACCAGCAGTGATGGTGATACATGGCTGTGTACATTCTGTATATACAACTCGTCTAAACATCAGCCCAACAATGTTAGATCTGTAGATTTGCTTTCGCAATTTTTTTGTTCTTCCCTCGCCGGGATTCGAACTCATGCTACTGAGATATTGTGACACCAAATCGCCTGCACTGTATCCGACGCGCTAGACCACTCGACCACCTAGGCTTCACTATATATATACGCCTAAAAAGTGTACAAAACAACACTAATATAAAAATAAGGAAACATTAAATGTAATTATCTATAAATATTTCGGATAAGAGGTATCCTTCATTAGTATAATTATGATGTAAAATGAATCATATCAATTTATTCTGATTTAACTATAACAATCTTGAAATTTCTACAATTAAAACCGAACACAAAAATGCTTGTTCATTTCTAAAATGTCAAAAATGACGTAGGTTATATAGGTATTTACAACAGAGACTGCATAGATATGCTTCTAATAAAAATAGTAATGTGCGAAATGAACTGGTACATTTCTAAAATTTCAAAGGTGACGACAGTTAAGATGTATCTTAATTTTTAGAGTTTGTCTTACACATTGACATTAGGGTTTCAAACTTCTTACATTTAGATCAAAACACCAAAACTGATAAATAACCTCATTTTTATTAGTGGAGGACGATGTAGTGCCTGGAGAGAACCTACCACCTTCGGCAAGAAAACTATTTATTAAGATGGGAGTTGAACTCACAATCACAGCGTTGACAGGCTAGTGATACATCAAATGAATTACTAAGACCATTTAGCCATCAATGCCAACACTGTTAACTGAAAATTATGAAATTCAATTTTGTGATGCAACTGTAACGTCTTAATACCATAGAAGTGATTAAACTTTCATTTAAATGCATTAATATAAATCTGAGATAATCGTCTGATTGCTTACTTGATTCACCTACAGTTGAACCAATGAAGTTGTTTTCTTCCTCCGTATTGATCTCCACAAGACTCCCACACATGTAGGAACAGGATGTCTACAAAATGTTATCAAAATATAAATAAAAATACATATATGAAATGCATTGCTTAGAACATAAGTTTACAAAACACGCAAATACGTTCAGAAAGTACATGGATACTTTATTAAAATTATCATTCATACAGAATTTTTTAACAATAAATATCTTAGCTTTAAGTATCGTTTTAGCAAATGTATCCAGCACAACAGTTCATTTTATTTTCTATTATTTAAATGTATTGATAGCTTGAAAAAAAACTTCAACGAAAATAACACAAAATTCACCTGTGCGTCGGGGTAATTTTTCTGGTCTCCAACAAAAAGATAGTTGGAATTTTTGAATGAATGAAAAACAGCTGAGCGAGTATCATTTGGAACACCTAAAAAAGAAAATTCTGAACGTTGAAACAATATCAATTGTGAATTTTCAAGGTAGTTCTGTTTTTTGTATTCACCCTGTTCATTTCAATTAAAAAATAATGATGCTATTATATAACATTGGTTATCTTTCCGGATATAAAGTAAAATATCAAAAATACCAAACTCCAACGGGAATTCGAAACGGAAAGTCCTTCATAAAATGGCAACATATAACACACAAACACATCTAACGAATGGAGAACAACTGTCATATTCCTGACTTGGTACACGCATTTCCATATGTAGAAAATTGCGGATTTTCCTGGTTTATAGCTAGCTAAGCCTCTCATCTCGATGACAGTCACATAGCATTTGCAAGATGTTCTGTAACAAATCTTTGTTATTTAGATTTTATTTCTGCGTGATACATTGTGTAGATTATGCTTCATATTTTTTTCTTTCCATCTTCAAAAGTTTAATATAATTATATTGTTTTATGTTGTTAGTCACACTTATCTTGTCATTCTTCAAATTTGTTTTTCTTCCTAATAGATACATAAAAAAAAATGTCAAATTTGATAAAAAAAAAATTTTGTGATGCAACTGTAACGTCTAAATACCATAAAAGATACCAAAGACGAATCAAACTCAGTCGAAAACTGAAAACGCCATGGCTCAACACGAAACAGATCAAAGGATATAACACAACATAGGAAACAAAATTCTGAGACACAAACCCATCGAATTACCAGGGGTAATCTCAGGTGCTCCGGAAGAATAAGCAGATCCGAAAGGTGATTGATGCTCAAATACAATACTCAATGAAAAGCAATACTTCATAATAGATGCATCTTATTTATAACAGTTATACATGATTGAAAAATCTATTACTGTGTGTTTGAGCCATATCGTGTTCGACTGAATGTAAAATACCATTTTTACTTCTTTTTACAAATCAATGCACAACGGTTGCATTTGCAATTTTGTTTTGCAAAAAGTCTTTTCGAGATTGATTTCCTATGTATAAATTAAGATTTGAGACTCGTTCAATAATGTAGAGAATGGTTTTGTTTCATGTAGTGTAAGTTAAGGATTGATTGGTTGATTTTTTTAAGTTCAAGGAAACTTTCAATACTTTTGTTTTTAGTTTGACTCTTTTACATTTAACTAGATATATTTCATTTTACTCTTTAAAGACAATATGACTTAAAACTGGTTTGTTGGTTTGTAACATTTTTTCCATGTTAAAATAAATACTTTGGTGATGTAGTAAATTTATCCTACTAGTAAAAACTAAACCCAAGCACGTGTTGAGAAGAGGTTAAACCTTTTCATGGGCTTTGCAAAGAAAAGAAGCGACTAAAAATGGAATACTCTTTACACTTAAAATGTCATTCTGTAATTGTTTTACTAGAGTCTTATTTTGGAAATTTCTAAGTAATTATGTTGAAGGATGAGCATCGTTTAAATGGTACGTTTCAATTTTAACCAACAAAAAGTAGAATAAGAAAAATACTGAATCAATGAAAATTCAAAAGGAAAGTCTCTTATATTTATCAAATTGCAGATCAAAATTTCATGCACATCAAACGAATGGAAAACAACTGTCATATTCCTGACTTGGAACTTGCATTTTTTTTATATAGAAAATGGTGGATTAAACCTTGTTTTATAGCTAGCCAATCCTCTCACTAGTATGA
>JAASAO010001084.1:0-26133 GCA_017311375.1 Mytilus coruscus | reverse complement strand
TTTGTTTGATAAAAGTCCATTAATATCAAAGTGTCTTTTTGTTTGTTAAATGATCCTTAGTATCATAAAGTAATATATTTTTGGTTAAATCTCTCTTAGTTTGTTATATCTCCTTAATATCATAGTATCATTCAAAATTTTGTGGTTAAATCTCCTTAGTATTATAAAGTAATATATTTTTGGTTAAATTTCTCTTTGTTTGTTAAAAGTCCATTAATATCATAGTTTTTTTTTTTTTTTTTTTCTTTGGTTAAATGTCCCTTAGTATCATAAAGTAATATATTTTTGGTTAAATCTCTTTGTTTGTTAAACATCCCTTAATATCGTAGTGCCATACATTTTTGGTTAAATCTCCTTAGTATTATAAAGTAATACATTTTTGGTTAAATCTCCTTAGTATTATAAAGTAATACATTTTTGGTTAAATCTCCTTAGTTTTATAAAGTAATATATTTTTTGTTAAATCTCCTTAGTATTATAAAGTAATACATTTTTGGTTAAATCTCTCTTTGTTTTGTTAAAAGTCCATTAATATCATAGTGTCTTTTTTTTTTTTTTGGTTAAATCTCTCTTAGTTTGTTAAATCTCCTTAATATCATAGTATCATATAATTTTTGGTTAAATCTCCTTAGTATTTTAATGTAATACATTTTTGGTTAAATCTCCTTAGTATTTTAATGTAATACATTTTTGGTTAAATCTCCTTAGTATTATAAAGTAATATATTTTTTGTTAAAAGTCCATTAATATCATAGTGTCTTTTTTTTTTTTTGGTTAAATGTCCCTTAGTATCATAAAGTAATATATTTTTGGTTAAATCTCTCTTAGTTTGTTAAATCTCCTTAATATCATAGTATCATATATTTTTGGTTAAATCTCCTTAGTATTTTAAAGTAATATATATTTTTGGTTAAATCTCTCTTTGTTTGTTAAACATCCCTTAATATCATAGTGCCATATATTTTGGGTTAAACTCCTTAGTATTTTTTGGTTAAATCTCCTCAGTGTTAGAAAGTAATATATTTTTGGGTTAAATCTTTGTTTGTTAAAAGTCCCTTTATATCATAGTGTCATATATTTTTGGTTAAATGTCCTTTAGTATCATAAAGTAATATATTTTTGGTTAAATCTCTCTTGTTTGTTAAATCTCCTTAATATCATAGTATCATATATATGTTTTGGTTAAATCTCCTTAGTATTATAAAGTAATATATTTTGGGTTAAATCCTTCTTTGTTTGTTAAAAGTCCCTTAATATCATAGTATCGTATATTTTTGGTTTAATGTCCCTTAGTATTATACTTCTACATGTATATATTTCATCGGTTAAATGACTCTTTGTTTGTTAAATGTCCCTTAGTATCATAATGATATATATTTTTGTTTTGGATTTCATTAAGTACATTTTTTAATACAGTTGTAAATTTTGGTCAGCTTTCAATGATTTTTGTTATTGTTAAATGTCCCTTAATTAGTATCATAATGTTATTTATTTTTGGTAAAATGTCCGTAAGTATCAGAATGTACTATATTTTTGTTGTTTATTAAGTACAAATTTTTGTTGTTGATTTTATGAGTATATTTTGTCGTAAGTACAGTTGTAATTTTTTGTTAGCCTGTCAATGATTTTGTCAGTTAAATGTCCCTTAGTATCAAAATGTAATATATTTTTGTTGTTGATTTCATTGAGTACATTTTTTATAAGTATATCGCATGTATTTACAGTATACAGAAGAGAACCAAGGTGGGAGGGGGAGGGGTTTACAGTACTAGAGTATCTGCAAGTTAATTCCTGCTGGACAGCAAGGTGTGTCTTTGACACACCAGCAGTTTTCACTGCTCAGATCCTTAAACTGCAGGTAGACGGTACAGTATTGTGGGGTTTTTTATGTGGTTTTTTTTCATGCTGTTTGTATGTACTATAATTGATGAAATCTTTGTTACATTTTTTTTTTTTTTTTTGGTTCAGCTTATTTTTTAAATACTGTGAAAGTGCTATAATAAATCAGTTTGACTCTAATAAAATTTTATTCACATTTGGATATAATGTATTACATGATGTTCAACATAAAAATCACTTCTTCAGATACTGCATCCTCAATTTCAAATTAAAATAAAACAAGTCTGACAATGGCTTACACTTTAATTATTGCTAAAATAAAACACTTCTACAGTATTTAAAAGGGTTTTGATTTTTAAAGTTTATGTACTACTTATATTTTTATTGAAATACATGTTACAATTTACAGGTTATTGATTAAATAACTAAAACCCTTAGAATATTATGAGTGGCTGCTGTTATATTTGATCAGTATACACCATATGTTTTATGGGTTTTGGTAGAATCTACAAGCTGCATCTAATTTTAAGATGGTTCAACTGTCCAAGTAAGTATAGAAAGGTATTCTAACCAATAAATTGGTTGATGTTACATGTATGACAATTTTGAACGCTGGTCGTGATAAACCAGTATGAAATATGAAATATTCAAATACATTCTTGAATATTTGCAGAAATAATGAGGGAAAATATTAGTTGTTTTTAAACAGAACCCTTACATGTACTGTTATTGGAGTAGGGTCATAATGTTTCAATTCAAAGTCTATCTAAAGTGGATTTTCAGTAAACCTGCTACACAAACAAGCTTCATCTTTTCAAATCAAATGCAATAACAGTATATATATATGTATATAGATATAGGAAGATGTGGCGTGAGTGCCAATGAGACAACTCTCCATCCAAATAACAATTTATAAAAGTAAACAATTATAGGTCAATGTACGGCCTTCAACACGGAGCCTTGGCTCACACCGAACAACAAGCTATAAAGGGCCCCAAAATTACAAGTGTAAAACCATTCAAACGGGAAAACCAACGGTCTAGTCTATATAAAAAACGAGAAACGAGAAACACATATAAATTACATAAACAAACGACAACTACTGTACATCAGATTCCTGACTTAGAACAGGTGCAAACATTTGCAGTGGGATTAAACGTTTTAATGGTACCAAACCTTCTCCCTATTTCTGAAACAATAGTATAACATCACAACATAGAAAAACACGCGATAAAATATCAATTGGAATTCTTAACTCAATCAAAAAACGTAAATTAACACACTATGAACGAATAAATTTGATCTGTGATACCTGAATGTAAATACATAGTTAATAAAATATTAGGGACAAACATTCAAGGCCAAAAAGCAAACAAATAAGTCCAAACAAAGCCATGGCAAGACACCACCGCGAAATATATAACCCTTAGAAAATAATCACTTTTGAAAAAAAACGGTTTTCATAATATATACAGGTAAATGAAAAATAACTTTGTCGTTTTAGGTAAACTACTTCTGTCTATATAAAATCTTCCAATAATTAGGAATACCAAGAAAGGTCTGTCATATAAATACCTAATTTAACACTAGATACGTAAGGGGTGAATATCAACAATAAAACTATACAATTAGAGCTAGCTAAAACTTCCCTGTACAGATTTAAGGAGAATAATGTATATATATATATATATATCAGTCTAGGTGGCAGAGTGGTCTAGAGTGATGGACACAGTGCAGGCGGTGCTGTATCGAATTTATGTAGAAAAAAGAGACCATGACATGTTACGGGCAGTCAAATTGGTTTATAACCATATGTCATGGTGGTATAAGAGACTATGCTGTGTTTCTAACAGGAATTTAGGTCCATGGTCTCATGTTCGATGTAGAAAGTTGAGACCATGACATGTTACGGGCAGTCAAATGGGTTCATGACCGTATGTCATGGTGGTATAAGAGACTATGCTGTGTTTCTAACAGGAATTTAGGTCCATGGTCTCATGTTTGATGTAGAAAGAAGAGACCATGACATGTTACGGGCAGTCAAATTGGTTTATGACCGTATGTCATGGTGGTATAAGAGACTATGCTGTGTTTCTAACAGGAATTTAGGTCCATGGTCTCGTGTTCGATGTAGAAAGAAGAGACCATGACATGTTACGGGCAGTCAAATTGGTTTATGACCGTATGTCATGGTGGTATAAGAGAATATGCTGTGTTTCTAACAGGAATTTAGGTCCATGGTCTCATGTTCGATGTAGAAAGAAGAGACCATGACATGTTACGGGCAGTCAAATTGGTTCATGACCGTATGTCATGGTGGTATAAGAGACTATGCTGTGTTTCTAACAGGAATTTAGGTCCATGGTCTCATGTTCGATGTAGAAAGAAGAGACCATGACATGTTACGGGCAGTCAAATTGGTTCATGGCGGTATGTCATGATGGTATAAGAGACGATGCTGTGTTTCTAATATACATTCCGTAAGTATTGTCTGTGGTTCCTAGATACAGTCTGTAAGTATTGTCTGGGGTTCTTAGAAACAGTCTGTAAGTATTGTCTGTGGTTCTTAGATACAGTCTGTAACTATTGTCTGTTGTTCTTGGATACAGTCTGTAAGTATTGTCTGCGGTTCTTAGATGTTGTCTGTAAGTATTGTCTGGTTCTTACGTACAGTCTGTATAGGGTACGTAGGTGTATACATAATGGTTCTTAAATATAGTTTATATGCATTGTCTGTGGTTCTTATATGCAGTCTGTAAGTATTGACATTTGTTCTAAGATACGGTCTGTATATATACATTGCCTTTGGATTTAAGATACAGTCGTGTATATACTTGTCTGTGGTCCTTCACTTCAATTGGACAGACGGCTGAGTCTTGCGGTTATTTGACCAACCTATTGTTTTCATTGCCCAACGGTAAATTTGTTCACGTCCTGATCATGAATGAAATATTTGCCACTGGATGTAAATACTCTGTTGGACGGACGGAGTCTAGCGGTTAAATAACCTAACTATTATATTCATCGATAATATGATCTCGTCCTGAACATGAATGAAATATTTGTCACTGGACGTAAAACAAACATCAATCAATCAATCTAGCGGTTACTAGACCGGTGGCAATACAGGTAAAACGACTAACTAAAAGACAACTTTAATTGAAATGCCAAATTAAATCACTTTTTCTACAGAGTTATTTGATAAGTATATGCTCTATATAACGTTCATACACCAATGAACCGTAGTGGGAATAGACCCTATACAACGTTCATACACCTATGACACATAGTTATTTGATGGGTATAGACCAGACAAAGGTCATATACCAATGAGACGGAGTTATTCAATGGGTATAAACCCTTCATACACCAATGAGACAAAGTTATTCGATTGGTTTATACCCTATATAACGTTTATATATCAATGAGACAGAGTTATTCAATGGGTATAAACCCTATATAACGTTCATACACCAATGAGACAGAGTTATTCGATGGGTATAAACCCTATATAACGTTCATACACCTATGAGACATAGTTATTTGATGGGTATAGACCAGACAAAGGTTATATACCAATGAGACGGAGTTATTCAATGGGTATAAACCCTATATAACGTTCATACACCAATGAGACAAAGTTATTCGATGGGTATATACCCTATATAACGTTCATACACCAATGAGATAAAGTGAGACAGAGTTATTCGATGGGTATAAACTCTATATAACGTTCATATACCAATGAGACTGAGTTATTCGATGGGTATAAACCCTATATAACGTTCATACACCTATGAGACATAGTTATTTGATGGGTATAGACCAGACAAAGGTCATATACACATGAGAGGGAGTTATTCAATAGGTATAAACCCTTTATAATGTTCATACACCAATGAGACAATGTTCTTCGATTGGTATATACCCATATAACGTTCATATACCAATGAGACAGAGTTATTCAATGGGTATAAACCCTATTTTACGTTCATACACCAATGAGACATAGTTATTTGATGAGTATAAACCCTATATAACGTTCATACACCAATGAGACAGAGTTATTCGATGGGTTTAAACCTTACATAACGTTCATACACCAATGAGACAGAGTTCTTCAATGGGTATAAACCCTATATAACGTTCATACACCTATGAGACATAGTTATTTGATGGGTATAGACCAGACAAAGGTCATATACCAATGAGACAGAGTTATTCGATGGGTTTAAACCCTACATAACGTTCATACACCAATGAGACAGAGTTCTTCAATGGGTATAAACCCTAGATAACGTTCATACACCAATGAGACAGAGTTATTCGATGGGTATATACCCTATATAACGTTCATATACCAATGAGACAAAGTTATTCGATGGGTATATACCCTATATAACGTTCATACACCAATGAGATAAAGTGAGACAGAGTTATTCGATGGGTATAAACCCTATATAACGTTCATACACCAATGAGACAGAGTTCTTCAATGGGTATAAACCCTATATAACGTTCATACACCAATGAGACAGAGTTATTCGATCGGTATAAACCCTATATAACGTTCATATACGAATGAGACAGAGTTATTCGATGGGTATATACCCTATATAACGTTCATACACCAATGAGACAAGAGTTATTCGATGGGTATAAACCCTATATAACGTTCATACACCAATGAGACAGAGTTATTCGATGGGTTTAAAGCCTATATAACGTTCATACACCAATGAGATCAAGTGAGACAGAGTTATTCGATGGGTATATACCCTATATAACGTTCATACACCAATGAGATCAAGTGAGACAGAATTATTCGATGGGTATATACCCTATATAACGTTCAAACACCAATGAGCCAGAGTTATTCGATGGGTATATACCCTATATAACGTTCATACACCAATGAGACAGAGTTATTCGATGGGTATATACCTTATATAACGTTCATATACCAATGAGACAAAGTTATTCGATAGGTATATACCCTATATAACGTTCATACACCAATGAGATCAAGTGAGCCAGAGTTATTCGATGGGTATATACCCTATATAACGTTCATACACCAATGAGACAGAGTTATTCGATGGGTATAAACCCTATATAACGTTCATACACCAATGAGACAGAGTTATTCGATCGGTATAAACCCTATATAACGTTCATATACGAATGAGACAGAGTTATTCGATGGGTATAAACCCTATATAACGTTCATACACCAATGAGACAGAGTTATTCAATGGGTATAAACCCTATATAACGTTCATACACCAATGAGACAGAGTTATTCGCTGGGTATATAACGTTCAAACACCAATGAGACAGAGTTATTCGATGGGTATATACCCTATATGACGTTCATACACCAATGAGACGGAGTTATTCGGTGGGTATATACCCTATATAACGTTCACACACCAATGAGATAAAGTGAGACAGAGTTATTCGATGGGTTTAAACCCTATATAACGTTCATACCCCAATGAGACTGAGTTATTCGATGGGTATATACCCTATATAACGTCCATACACCAATGAGATAAAGTCAGACAGAGTTATTCGATGGGTATATACCCTATATAACGTTCATACACCAATGAGACAGAGTTATTCGATGGGTATATACCCTATATAACGTTCATACACCAATGAGACAAGAGTTATTCGATGGGTATAAACCCTATATAACGTTCATACACCAATGAGACAGAGTTATTCGATGGGTATAAACCCTATATAACGTTCTCACACCAATGAGATAAAGTGAGACAGAGTTATTCGATGGGCATATACCCTATATAACGTTCATACACCAATGAGACAGAGTTATTCGATGGGTATATACCCTATATAACGTTCATACACCAATGAGATAAAGTGAGACAGAGTTATTCGATGGGTATATACCCTATATAACGTTCAAACACCAATGAGACAGAGTTATTCGATGGGTATAAACCCTATATAACGTTCATACACCAATGAGACAAAGTTATTCGATGGGTATATACCCTACATAACGTTCATACACGAATGAGATAAAGCGAGACAGAGTTATTCGATGGGTATATACCCTATATAACGTTCATATACCAATGAGACAAAGTTATTCGATGGGCATATACCCTACATAACGTTCATACACGAATGAGATAAAGTGAGACAGAGTTATTCGATGGGTATAAACCCTATATAACATTCATACACCAATGAGACCGAGTTATTCGATGGGTATATATTGTTCAATGTGGTATTATGCTAATCTGTAGTTGACTTTTTGCACCTGGTACAATGTAGTTTCATTTGCTATCATGTCATACATATAGAATATTGGCATTTTTGTTTTCATGCCCCACTTAGGGGCATTATGTTTTTCAGTCTGTGTGTCCTTTCATTTTTTTGTACCGCTTGAGGTTAAAGTTTTTGGTCAAGGTATTTTTTTGATGAAGTTTAATAATAGTAGGTTTGACACCTGTCAAGTGAAGCTATATAATTATACCGAGTTCTTTGCTTTAC
Source organism: Mytilus coruscus (assembly GCA_017311375.1). Taxonomy (NCBI): domain Eukaryota; kingdom Metazoa; phylum Mollusca; class Bivalvia; order Mytilida; family Mytilidae; genus Mytilus; species Mytilus coruscus. Next base: position 17,763 of record JAASAO010001084.1, on the reverse strand, counting down.
AGATAAAAATTAACTTCATCAGTGGCACAAAAACTTTATTATGTTGACATCGATGGGTATAAAAAAAAGGGACTGACAAATTTTTTGGGGTTGAGATATTGAAAAAAGAATGAAGATTTGATTTACATGTCTGCTTAACTGTAGTATTTTTTTGGTTGAGAATATAAAGTAAAAAGAAATAGTCGTTTGGTTGTATGAATGAAGTTGCATGCATTTCATTGATAAATTGGTGCGATGAATGCGTAAGACATGAATTTGATGCACTGATTCATGATGTCATTGGCATTTATTTTCAAGTATGGAGTCCTGACCATGTTCTTAAGAATATTATGACATGCAGTATTTTAATTTTGGTAAATACATGTATATTTACCACCATTTTTTTAATATTTGAAGCGATCTGCCAGTTTGTAATTAAAAACAGCATATCACTGATAAACTTTTGATTAAATCAAAGTTCTGAAAGAACAGATGTTTAAGATATCTGTAAATGATGTTGCCCTTTCATAACTTATTATGTAAAGTTATCTTCTTTACATTTGCATACATTTGCAGCACAAATAATAAACAAATAAATTTTAAAACATTTATTCATAACTAAACTTAAAATTCAATATTTTACAAAGAAATATAATTAATTAAATATAATTAATCAGATTTGATGGAAAAAATTGATTAAAACATTTCAACAAATTTTCTTATGTTATGGTAGTAGATGGATTCCTATTAGGAATAACAGTAATAGGATCTAAGCTTCTGATGTTTATTAATAGTAATATTATAAATAAAACAAATTTGAATAGCAATATAACATATGTAAATAACTAGTTATTTCATAAAACATTAGTGTGTACTTATATGATATATCACTGATTGTATAATATGAATATAAATGAGATACCAAAGTCAATTTCAACTATTTCAACAATTGTAGACATTGAACAATACATATTACCTAGGTAATAACAGATAAAACATATTTTCTGTATTATTCATGGTAAAATAGTGATTAGATAAATGATTTTTACAATTAAAAATAGACATAAACTTAAATTTATATACGCACATATGACTCTTACCTTGTAAATTTAAATAATTGAATATGAATAAATGAATGAGTTTATTTGCAAAAGCATTTACATGCTATGGCAATCAAAACCTATATTACATATATGACACAATGATAAACAGCAGAAAACAACACAAATGATACAATGTTAAGTAATAATTTGACATCTCATTTTCCATGCTGCATTTAGATAATTACATATTTTATAGTCAATTATATTTTCAATTATAATGGAAATAAAAGCATCGTCGATGTTGTGATCCAGCCATTATACTTGTAGCTAGTCTTATATTCTTTCTGACCATACTTTTTCAATATTTTCTTCTCTTTTCATTTTCAATCTTACTGTAAAATTTCTATGTTATTTTCCAAAGAAAATAAAAATATTAATGCAAATATTGATATATATATTGATATTTCAATTTTAGACTCTGTCAGATTTTTTTTACAAGAATGGAAAGGAAAAAGTCAAATAAGTAATATATTTATAATAACTGGCTTTATAATTTCCAGAAAGAGGCCTTAGAAATGCACTTTCTCAACAACAAAAATTAAAAAATTAATAATTATTTTTATCTAAATTGGTGTTCATTCTTCATTAAAAAAATACATTTCCTGTATTCGAATTTAAATGTACAAATACCTACTGATGAGATATTTCCAATTACTGTTAAATAGCAATATAATGGGATATAAATGTAGAACAAATAAATTTTATTGCAGAAAATGCTCAGGTAAGAGTTATGCAATTTTGTACATTATTTCAACCAAATTTCTGATAATTGCAACTAATTAATTTTAACTTGATTATTGACTTATGTCAGATGATAATGACACTCTGATTTTACAAGTGAAATAAAATTTGCTTGCATTTTTGATACATATTTTTTGAATTTTTTGTCTTTTCTTTTAAAAAAAAAACCACATCTGATTAATCATTCAGCTAGCTAGCAAAACTAACAGAATGTTTTAGTGTAGATTAAAATAAATAAATACATTTTTAGGTTTACTATTGAGAATGTGTGTATTCAGTTAGGTGTGTAATAAATTGCGTCTATTTAATTATGTAACAGGTCATGAGATATTAACTGTGGTGAATTAAGACTGGGGTCGTTTCCAATTAATACTTACACCTTCGATTGTAATTATTTGAAAATCATGACAGTTGATAATCATACTGACTCTTACTTGCCTATGGAAAGAATTGGAGTAATACCATTTCCAAAAAAGTGTGGGAATCAACTTAGATATATTAATACAGATGTTGATCTACATTTCATTGAACAACAACTTACACAAGCATAAGTTACTAATATAATACTTTCAAAATTCTTATCAACTGATTCAATTGATGTACAAATACTTTTTCAAATTAATTCATAAATAGTAAATCATTATAAATTTTGATTTACAAAGGAACTATATGCAAGTGTATATCTAAAATAAAAGGTTCGACCAATCTTTTCTTGATTTAAGGACAAATAACATGTCAAAAGTTGGCAGTTGATGATTAAAATGGTGTAAAAGTTTCTGCAAGTCATAAAACACATAATTAGTTTAATATCATGTCTTCAACTTAGTAGTCTTCACCATCTCCAAAAACAGAGTGATCGCATAGATCAAGCATGGCTGAATCAAAATGAGTCATATATATGTTATCAATTACTGGGTTCCAAAAAGGTTTTGTGTGATAAATTTGAGTGACATTTTCAGCCAAGGATTAATATTTTCGAATAAAAAGTTGATATTAGAGATTAAAAACCTAAAACAAATTTAAATATATGGATGGTCACTTTAAATTTAGGTTTTCACTAATATATTTTGCTACAAATATCTACAGATAAAAGTTTTTGAAAAAAAATGAAAATGAAAATGGAAGTAACAATGATATTCAGTGGTCAGCATGATTTATGTCTCAGAAGAACCAGTTCAGCCACAAGCCTGTTTACATCTTCTTTTTCACATAGAACTTGTAACAAAACCTAAAAAAAAAAATAACAAGAATAATATGCTAAATAAAATACGTCTAAAATTAAGCCAAAAGAAAATAATATCAACACAATCATTTGATTAAAAAATAAGAATTTCCAATTTTAACCTAACAAATCAATTATACTTTGATTTTCCCTAAGTAACAATTCTAAATATCCCTTTTAGTCTGACTTAAAATTGAAATAATAAATGAATGTTCTATTTTGTATATATCAACTCATTTTCTATCTACATATAAACAAGCAAGCCTCATTTTCCCAAAAGATTATTTTGTTCAAGAAGAAGACCTGAAGAAAATGAAAATACAACAATCAGATTTTGTAGCTACCTCCAAATTAATTTTTTCTCATTTTCAGAAACATTTGAATATAATTATTATAAAATGATTTCTTCAAACTTTTATTGCCGAGGTAAAACATTGTTATCAAATGGCATGACTTTGAAGATAAAAGGAACTACAACTTTTTTTATACCATTTGATATATACTGCAATAACATTAATTATTAAAACTTACAAACTCTTCTGTAAACGGACCAAACCGACCACTTCTCAAAGCCCATTTGAGTTTTCCATTTGCTTCCCTGGAAAAAACCTCTTTTCTCAGGCTGTGCATTTGTGCCACTTTGTCGACTATCATCTGAAAGTATTAGTTTGAAAACTTTTTCACTATAATTCAATCTGGATACCAATATCACATTTCAACATGTATTCCTCTTTGATTTAGAAGTTTACATGTCAACAGAATGTTCTAATATTGAAATTTCATCTAAAATCAGTACTATGTGGACCTTAAAATGCCTTTTAAGGTGGTACATAACACAACAGGAGATAACTCTGTAAAATCAGCTGAACGTTTAAATCACGTTTTATTGTTAAGGAAATATTAAGCTTTTGAATGATCAAAATTAGTGTGTGTCAAACTGCTATAGATCCAATGAAATTTTTCTGATAAACTGTGTGGTTCAAGTTTTTTGAGATTTTTATATTTTTGTCAAAGGCTCAAAGTAAATTTTTTTGTCCAAATTTTATGAAAATTAAACGAGCCAAATTAATTTTAGTCAAGGGGTTTGGTACCACATTTATCTAATATTTCATCACCTGTAGAACTGTAGCACAAAAAGTATGGCATACTGTTCAACAAAAAAATCATATTTTGGCTATTTACTAGATACAAAAGACAAAATACATAATATTTGCATAACTTGTGTTTCTTCTCATTTTAGTGTTCATTTGTAGTGGTCTGAGTCAGCATCATTTAATAAATGGTCATGTTTGTTCTTTCATAATATACACTTACATTGAAATCCATATCCAGGTCTTTAACCTGCAAATTTGTGTAGTATTCAATGCTGAAATATAAAAAAAAATATTACAAGTATGCAATGTCAAATAGCTAATACAATACAAAATACTTTTCCAATAGCCTAAAACTTATCTCTAAATGGTGTACATAAAAATAAAACCAACTTACATTCAACAAATAATATAGAAAAAACTTTTAGAAACATTTTGTTACAATTTCCATAAAAATGAAAGTACTAAGTATTAAAAACACAGAATTTTATATTTGGGTAAATTAGACCGGATAAAGGAAGAGTTTTCTTTACGAGAACTAGGTATTTTTTTTACCTTTTCAGTTTTTAATCTCCATTTTGCAGGCAATCACATCCACATGGGAAATCATCCTGCAAGCTAAAGGCTGCTGCAGTGACACCAATGCATGCGTCATGAACCAACTGTCCACAAAGGGTACATTCCACCCAGCCTAGGGTTATATCCTTGTGGTGGCTGTCCATAAAACAGCACAACCTAAGGCCAAGGAACGCACAATCCTCAATACTGCTTCCATATGGTCCCAATGAGCAGACAGCTGGAACCACATGGTTGATAGATGCAAAACTGTATGAAGAAAATAATAAAAAAATTATTATACAAGTATAACTAAATTCAAAAGTAAAAAAAAATATGCATTTAGGTGTCTATAATTATATTACATTTTACTCCAAAATGCTTTTTGATGTAGTATACTTCAATGTTCAAGTCAGATAAATTTTAAAAACTTCTTCAGAAAATTTGCTGAACTAACTCCCTAGAACATAATATATTTTTTAGTCACTCCTAAGGAACATGAAAATCACACTTTACAGCAACCTTAATGAAATTGTAAGCCTTAGTTTTGACATTAGAGATACATAGCCATTTCACACACTATATATTTATTGGTAAATGATGTGAGTGATGCTTGTAAATAACTTTACAAATGTAATACACAGACATTGTTAACATGATATATTTTGAGTGAATATCTTTGGAATAAGCATGATAAATATACAATATATGTACATTGTTGGAAAATATCAAATTTATTTGTATGAGCTTTAGAAACAGGATTAAAAGCGAGGCTCTCAGAGCCTTTCTCCTGTTTTGTAGTGAGTACAAATAAATTTGATATTTTCTGACAATGTACATATATTGTTTTTATCTTGGAATTTACACCGACACTTGAAACTTTAGTTGTTAAAATCCAAATCCAAATCTATTTTTTTCTAAGAAATCGCAGACTGCGAAGAGGACCCCAAAATGAACTGTTACGCAAAAAAAAAATATCCCCATTACAGCTTGCTCAACATGGAAGTGGGGTAACAGGAGACTTTATTTGTACATGTACAAATTAAGCAAAAATTTATTTGTGTACCTGTTATTTGTACAATAGTTAGCTGATTGCAGGATAAAGTGAGGCATACAACTTTGATATCTTACGCATTTCTTGGATTGGCAGGCACCCAAACCAAGTGTAAAGTAATGGTATAGCTGGGGGTGTCAACGGTGGCAGGATCAGCTGCTGGTACTGCTGGTATATTTTGCAGTGCTGTTGTATTGGACGTGACAATAAATGGGACAATAGATGTAGATGGAAAACAGCTGAAAGAAAAATAACAAAGCTATAGATAATATACATAGGTAGCAAAATTAAAAACAGAATACTTGGTCTACTATTACATACATTGATCATCAGAAAAAGTTGCACAGTAATGATATACAGAACAGAACTATAACTATTGGTGCTAAATAAATATGTGCATTTTTCATTCATTATTTTGTACATAAATCAGGCTGTTAGTTTTCTTGTTTGAATGGTTTTAGATTTGTCATTTTGGAGCCTTTTATAGCCGATTATGCAATATGAGCTTTGCTCATTGTTGAAGATTGTGCGGTGACCTGTAGTTGTTAATTTCTGTGTCATTTGGTCTCTTGTGGGGAGTTGTCTCATTGGAAATCATACCACATTTCCTCATTTTTATATTAATATATTTTTTAAACATTTAAATGATAAAAATTATTTTAAGAAACATTATACTTACTTCCGTCCCTGTATGGATGTTGAATAGTCGAGACCAGCTCTTTTCGGCATCCATACTCTACCTCCTCTGCTGTTGAGGCGGCATTCACCTGCAGCAGGGTAGATTTAACCCACAGATCAGTTTTCTCTTTAAATTCTTCTATGATCTAAGAAAATATTACAATAATATAATTAAAATAACTGTTACTTTCCTATAGACAATTCTGTCAGTGCTCAAATTTAAAACAATGAATTAACATTGCCAATCATAGATAACCCTTAATGGTAACCTGTGATTTACATAATTTTATTAATGTATGTCCTTTTGTCTACATTTATGTGCTACTCTTTTATCATACTACATTATAGTGATATTGATTCTTATGTTGTACTGTTATATCACTGTCCCAGGTTAGGGGAGGTTGGGATCCCGCTAACATGTTTAACCCCGCCACATTATGTATGTATGTGCCTGTCCCAAGTCAGGAGCCTGTAATTCAGTGGTTGTCGTTTGTTTATGTGTTACATATTTGTTTTTCATTTATTTTTGTACATAAATAAGGCCGTTAGTTTTCTCGTTTGAATTGTTTTACATTGTCATTTCGGGCCTTTATAGCTGACTATGCGGTATGGGCTTTGCTCATTGTTGAAGGCCGACGGTGACCTATAGTTGTTAATTTCTGTGTCATTTTGGTCTCTTGTGGACAGTTGTCTCATTGGCAATCATACCACATCTTCTTTTTATATGTAACACCAGATTGTGATCATATAAATGGTTTGTGAATTGCAAATATAAAATCTTTTCAAATTAACAGGTCTTATGGTTGAATTTTATACTTGCTTAATAATGATTTAACATATAGAACCGTTTAGCAAACAAGGATTTCCAGTAGGGAACCTCATTAGGTTGGATTTGAGAATATTAAGAGCAACAAACAATTCTATATTCTATCTGTAATAGAACGGTATGAAATGATGAAAAAAAAACAAATAAATGTATATATTGTATTCTTACATATATTTTGAAAATGGAACTATATCATCCACCATTTTCAGCACTGAAGCCAGCTGCAGTACCACAGCCATATCTTCATTTCCATAGAGGATAATGGACACTGCATTATAAATGCAATTTCCATTTGCTGTAGACTGGTAAGCTGTCGTTCCCTATGGAAAGTGGTATAAAGTCTTTATACCTGAAAAAAAGGACATCTCTAATATTACCTGATTTTCAAAGAAAATTAACTATAAACAAAGCAAGATAAAAAGGATTTATTTCTAATCTTGATATAGAATTTAATTAAGGCTATATTGAAAAATTATTTTAAAACCAGCACTAACATGTAGGTTATCAACTCAAATTTTATGCCCACTAGATGAAACTTTATTAATAACTTACTTTTGTTGGTATCTATTAAGGTGTTGGGCCTCCAAGTATTTGACAGGGTGTCTGGAAAAACAGGAATGTTTTCCCAAATAACTCCTGCTAAGCCCCACAAATCATCCCACGACGTAATCAAACACCTCACTTTTAAACATTTTTCTTCTAATGTAATCTAAATAAATATAAATGAAAACAATTGTTAACTTAAGGAAACAAATTTTAAAAAAAAAACTGTTTGTTACTATATATGTGATCAATAAGTTTTAGCAATTAAAAACATTTCAGACATTTCAAACTAAAAACAAAGGAATTTTCTAGGCGCAGCAAGAAACAAGGAAATGTTTTACAGTTATACACAAATGACTTTTTCAAATAGGTGAAGTGCTTTTAAGATCTCAGAATATACATACCATTTTTCAAGTTTATCTCTTATAAACATGCATCATTTATTATATTTGTCATTTATTTTGTCATCCTGAACATGCATGAAATATTCAACACTGGATGTTTAGCAACCAATTTTCAATCAATCAATCATTTTTTTGTGTAAATGGTGTTTTTTTGCATATACCCAACATTTATGTTTCAACTGACCAATTTACAGCTTTCTTTGTACATTGAATTTAGTTAAAGTAGAAGGCCATTACAGTGGCCTCTATGTGTTTTGTTTAAAATAACCTTCAATTTGTGCATTATAAAAATTCAAGTTATATTTTACCTCTTCCATGAAAATTGAGTGTATTCTTTCTCTTTCACCTATAAAATACACTTCAATCTTAAAATGTTTTCAGTGCATCTACTTTTATATAAAAAACCCACACATTTTGTAATATTAACAAAACATAATAAAAATAATGAAAAATTTACCTGCTACTTAATATCTCCTGTTGCTGAAAAGTTAAAGACTTCCTTAAAAATAATGTGACTGTTCATATTGATTTTCCTACTTTACCATGTTGTTTACCGAGCCTGGAAAATTTAAGCATGCTCTGGGTGAAGTCATCAATCCTTAAATAAACTTATTCTAAAAGGATAACAATTTAACAATGAATTAGATCTTTAAATATTGTTTATATTGGAATAAATATTGACTATTCCATCAGTAAATTAAAATTATACTAAATATATTCGCATATCTGTTGATACCTGTATCGTGTTATTTCACAAGGTCATGTTTTTCTCTAAATGTTAATGACTGTTAATGATGTATTTACACTAAATCCAGTGTAATTCATTGGTTGTCTTTTGTTATCATATTTGTATATTGTTTTGTACACAAATCAGGCTGTTAGTTTTCAAATTTTATTTGTTTAACATTTGTTATTTTAGGGCCTTTTATGGCTGGATAAGCGGCATGGGTTTTGCTCATTGTTGAAGGCTGAACAGTGAACTATAGTTGCTAACTTCTATGGCATTTGGTCTCTGGTTGAAAGTTGTCTCATTGGCAATCATACAACATATTTATTTTTTTTTTAATATATACAATGAATGACTTTAATTATATATGAAAAATTAAAAGTTCCTTCACATAAACAGACATAAAAAACACCTGTATCGAATGATCTTCATATCTAAGGTGTGTTTCCCCCTCCGGCTCTTGCCCTTTCTCCTGTCCTGTCTCTTGAACTATTACTCCCCCTTGTTCTTCATCGGTCTCCTGCACTACCTTGTCCCCTTCTCCTGTTTCCTGAGGCTCTATTTGATCATGGTGGCCAGTTTCTATACATTCTTCTTCTGTACCATTTATATACTAAAAGATATTCAAAGCAAGTTGCATTACAACTGATTGAGGAGACTACAAAATTTGATTGATGGTGTAAAAGATAAGTAAAATAATGATTGTTAATTTTAACAATGTTCCATCAAAAGATTATGCCCATGGAATACACCAATTTTAAAATAGTTAAGTGTGTTGCTGAAAGAACAATTAAACCCAAAGAGCCTGTATCTTAAAAGAAATATGTAAATAACATAAATATAAGCAAAAGGCATTACAAAGGATTAACTGCCCAAGGGAAAAGAAATGGGTCAACATGCTGATGTTTTCTAAGCCAAAGGCTTTCAATATCACAATACACAAGCCCAATAATCACTGTACATTAATAACAAAACACTGTTATACAAAAATGGCATAAAATAAACCAAACAACAAGCAGATAATTTAAGAGCCAATCCGCCAGAAAACCATGCAATATTCAGAAAATCGTCCAAATCAACAATCACAATTTGACAAATTCTTATACATCATATTTATCCTTGACATAAAATAAAAGAATTTTACCACTTAATTTTTCCCAGAATCGTATCTATTTTTAGTAACAGCCTCATTTGCATAATTCTGTTAATTCATAATGAAACCAAGGAAAAATCCAACTTTTTTATGCCTTTTAAGAATGACCCACAAGCATATTAAATGGGGTAGTTGAGTGTTTAGAGTAATGTCAGCTGGATTCCATCCATTTTACTATGTTATGATTAATACAAATGAAAATTTAAACGATTTGGCACACTGCCAGGAGCACGGACACAAAGGTGGGTTTTTTCATACATGAATTTACGTGGTTTTCATTCGCTTCTATCTTGCAAGACCCATTCGGATATGTTTGCAACTAATATCGGTTTTAACTATGGGTATGTTTTATATCAAAACAAAATATTAAGCTTGGCAAATGACAATTAAATGTTAATTTATGCCTTGGAAGAATGGTGATTTTAGTCCCAAATAGACACATTTTGATTTTGATTTTAATTAAATTCTAAACACAATTGGTAATAAAATGGCTCATAAAATCATTTGAAAAAGTAAAATCAATTTGTCTAAAAATGAAATAAGACGTTTTGTACTACAAGTGCAAAATCAATAAATTGTCTGAAACCAGGAGTCCATCTTTATGCTCTTCCATTGACTTATCTCCCTTTGGTAAGATCTCAAACATGTCAGCTCCCAGTGATGGTTTGGCAGACAAATGTCTACAGTGAAGTTTGCGACTTTAATAATCTAGGAGGAGCATGTGGGCTATCCCAGCATTATACATCTGCATATTACAAACTATTTAATATATCTGAATGCACTAAAGACCAAAATAGCATTTCCAAAAGAATGATTACTGCCAAGAAATTTGACAATCATGACAACATTTATAATTTACCAAACAATAATTTAGTGAATAAACATGATAAATATTGATTGGAAAAATAAGGCCATTAACAGCAAAAGTGTTTTAGATTTCAACGAGCAAAACAAAAATATTCTAAATCATTCTTAGTAAAAAACGTGAGGGAGTGGAACCACCTTGATTGGCTTGAAGACACTATTATGCATATGGATATGCTCGCACCAGAATTGCGATTGAGAATGTCAAAACTGCTCTGGCGCACCATCAATAAATCAACGACACTCTCTCTACCATTGTATTGAAACCAGCATTGGTAACCAAACATATTCATACAGATACATACTACCATTCATCTCAGAAGTCTGAATAATTCTGAAAACTATGGTGTTGAATTTCCAACAGGCAACAGGACTCCTTATTATTTTTTATAAGACAAGGAGTGGTTTACATCATCTTGTCTTCAAATATGCTCGAAGTACAGGGACTTTTATGGAATTCATTGACATAATAGTCAAGTAAGATGTCAACATCCTGTCCAACCCTCTTCCAGCAAAGACAAAGCTGACCAAGGATCTTCACCCTTTCATAACAGGCTGTATACAGGACGAGTTATTCCAGTAGGAACAGGTACAAATCTTACAATCTATTTTCATTTGTTCCTAATAGTCAATCTAAAATTAGGGACCAACATTTGATACATTAGCTAGATTAAAAAGGGGAGGGGATTGAAGGGGCATGTGAATATTCTTTTACATCTGACCTGTTTCTAAGACATCTTTTTATTTCCTACGCAAAGTGCAAACAAATAATATATATCCTTATATACATTGTTCTGTCTTGGGTCCATTTGTTTAATTTGATTATAAAAAGCAAAGGTCCGAGGGTTACATGTAGAATGGTCAAAATATTTATGTCCTTGTCAGCTACGGACAGAATTTTAATTTTCAGGCTATTAACCAGGGTACAATATATATTTATTTTCTGCTTAAAAAAAAATCAATTTATAGACCATAATCATGATAATAATCTAAATTTATTTCAACATGACTTCAACATTTATATGTAGCAGGACAGGTTTTATTCCTTCCCTAAGTTATACTTTCAGTTCTTACTGGAAGTTGTTCAGCTCTTTGTCTACTAAAGAACTTTTATCTCTTGGAAAAGCCTCATACAAATACATGTTTTACATACAACATACTGTACATGTAACACTAGACAACTTTATCCAGAGAATGATATTTTTAATGAACTAATAGGCCATGGAGACTAAAAAATCAAAAGCATTGCAAACTTTTGTAAAGTTCTATTTTAGGACCCTACATGTACATGTATGTAGATTACTTCTCGAGCCCTTTTAAAAGAAAAAATACATTTAAACTACATGCACAGTGATGCTACACTACTCTACATTTCCTGTCTGATATATTTTATTTCATGTAAAACGAAATTGAACAATTATTTTATAGTTTAACACTTTTTATTTGTAGGGCTATGCAAGCAATGCTCAATTAAGATGAGTTTTTGTAAAAGTGACAATAGCCAGGTCAAACTAAATACATGTATAGAAGAAGATATTGGTAAGATATTATTAACTAATATATCATGTATATTAATTTAACTGTTTGTATAATATGGTAATCATGCAAAGTATATGTAATCACTTATATAATAATTATACATGTACTACATCAGTTTTATTGAACATGTCTTTGTTAACTTGGTTTTCCCATTGAAAATCACTTTACTAATTTAATTTGTAGTACTATATTTGGCGGCTCCTATAGTTTCCATTCAATAACTAACAATGACTAATGAACTGTTCATACATTCCATTTCAAATATAAAAGGGGGAGATTTTTATTGGTACTTTTGAAGATATTTCACCTGTTAGATTAATTGATTGGTTGCTGGTTGCTAATATCCAATGGCAAATAGTTCATGCATGTTTACACAAATGGTTTAGGACAAGAACAAATTAAAATAAATACTTTTTTGGGGATCTCAAATATTTCCTTAATCTTACCATGTATTTAAATTTAAGATGTTGCAATTGGGCCCCATTTTAAATTGGTTCACATTGATTTCAAAATGGTCCCAAATCTTTTTTTATTTCTACAAAATTGAATTCTTGAGGTTCTTTAATATACAAAATGCAAATGTTTAATATTTAGATTTTTATACGACCGGAAAAAATTTTGCGGTTGTATATTGGTATAACGTTACGTCGTCGTCGTTTGAAGACACATTGGTTTTCGCACTCTAACTTTAGTTTAAGTGAATGGATCTCTATGAAATTTTACCATAAGGTTCAATACCACAAAGGAAGGTTGGGTTTGATTTTGGGGTTATGGTACTAACAGTTAAGGAATTAGGGGCCAAAAGGAGCCAAAAATAAGCATTTTTGTAACTTCCAGACACTTGTGTGTTAATGTATGGATCTCTCTGACATTGTACCACAAGGTTCCATATCACAAAGGGAATGCTTGGATTGATTTTGGGGTTAATTACTTCAAAATTTTAGGAATTAGGGGCAAAAAGGGGCAAAAACAAGCATTTTTCTAGTTTCATGACAATAACTTGTGTGTAAGTGTATGGATCTTTCTGAAATTGTACTACAAGGTACCATATCACAAAGGAAAAGCTGGAATTGAGTTTGGGGTAATTGCCCAAAACGTTTAGGAATAAGGGCCAAAATAAGTATTTTCTAGTTTCCAGACAATAACTTGTGTTCAAGTGTATGGATCTCTCTGAAATTGTACTGCAAGGTACCATACCACAAAGGAAGGCTGGGATTGATTTTGGGGTAATTGCCTCAAAATTTAAGGAATGAGGGGCCAAAAGGGCAAAAACAAGCATTTTGTAATTTCAGGACAATGACTTGTATGTAAGTGTATGGATCTTTATGAAATTGTACCACAAGGTTCCATGTCACAAAGGAAAGCTGGGTTTGAGTTTGGGGTAATTGCCTAAACGTTTAGGAATTTGGGTCCAAAAGTGGCCAAAACAAGCATTTTCTAGTTTCCAGACAATAACTTGTGTTCAAGTGTATGGATCTCTCTGAAATTGTACTGCAAGGTACCATACCACAAAGGAAGGCTGGGATTGAGTTTGGGGTGATGAATCATAAGGGGTTCAAAAATTGGGGGATTTTTTTTTCCTTTTTTCTTTAAAATTTTCCATTTTCATGATTTTTAAATGGTTATTTCTGATTTATATATAAAAGCAAATAATAATGATATGGTTTGAATAGGTAAATTAAAAATTTTTAAGTTCTTAGACCACATTCATTCTGTGTCGAAACCTATGCTGTGTCAAATATTTAATCACAATCCAAATTCAGTGCTGGATCAAGCTTGAATGTTGTGTCCATACTTGCCCCAACTGTTCAGGGTTCGACCTTTGCGGTCGTATCAAGCTGCGCCCAGCGGAGCATTTTTAACTGTGGTCCGGTTTTCAAATTTGTCCACATTTTAAAGTCCAAAGGGTCCAAATTTTTAACTTAGTTTAATTTTAACAAAATTGAACTCTAATTAGGGCAATGTATGGTTCTTTGATATACAGAAATAATCAAATATCCTGAATATACTGAATATGTACTAAGATACATTTATGATTTTGGTCCCAGATTTCAAGTTGGTTCAAACAGGGTCCACAATTTAACTGTTTGATTTCAACAATAATTTTATATATGCTGAATCTAACCTGTATTTAGTTTTGGGCCCTGTTATGAAATTGGTTTACATTGAGGGCCAAAGGTTCCAAAATTAAACTAAATTTGAAATCTCAATTTGATATTGGGGTTCTCTGATATGCTGAATCTATTAAACTATATAATGATATACCATATTTATTCTGTGTTAGAAACCTATTCTTTGTCAAATATTTAATCCTATTACAAATTCAGAGCTGTATCATGCTTGAATGTTCTGTCCAAACTTGCATTTTTCTTCATCTTCAACAAAATTTGTACTTTACTGAGATAACTGGTGTTATCTTTTAAATGAAACTTTAATGAAAAGATGAGCACAATCATGACAATATGTGGATGATTTTCTGATGTCAAACATTTTCAAGATGGCCACCAAGGATGGCAAAAAAAGTTGTCAATTTTAATTCCTGTCAGTGGTATACATGTATATGAAATATAAAAATAATGTGGTAGGATTGCCAACAATGAGAACAAGTGACATAGTGGCCTTCAACAATGAGCAAGACCCATACTGCATATATATTCAGTCATAAAAGGCCCCAAAATAAGAAAAGTAAAAAATATGAAAACTAACAGTCTGATTTATGTATGTATGTATGTATGCTTTTGTGGTTTTCAGATCTAGACTCACAGCTAACCTTTCTGTCAACAACAACTGAACTCTCACAGCAGTCAGCATCAGATTGGGAGACTGACAGTGCTTCTGACAGAAACAATTTCAACCAACCAAACAAGCAACAGAAACTTTCCAACTTTAAAACATCAGTTAAATCTTCCATGGGATGATGTCTCAAAAATAGCAGTTCATCATTTATGGAGATTTTAATGTTATGGATTTTCTTTACAAGAAAGTTAATGTACACTTGCTTTATAGTAAAACCTAGCTGTTCAAGTATAAAAAACACATTCAACTTTATTGAAATTTGAAGATTCATATGACTTATTTTAATTCTGTTATTTCCCAGGATGTGATGTAGAGCCTTATAGGTACAGTAATCTTAACGGCTATCCAATTTCATTCAAAATTCTTTATACATTTTCACTAGTATATATAGACTAAGTAATTTGTTTTTGTCTAGTTATGGGAATTTTTTTTTATATGCATTTATGATTTTCATGTTTGTATTGACCACATTGCAGCAACATAGATATAGGTACCTAGCAAATCTTGCCTTGTTAGCATACTAGGCTCAAAGGATCATAAAAAAATTTCCATCACTAAGTGTCTGTTAAAATCATCTCTATATTGTAACTATTTACAGTTTTCTCTTTTAAAGCATTATCTTAATAACTTTAGAAGAAGTATATAAAACTATCAACATGACAAGATCTAAATAGTTATACCCAAAATTTTTCTGAAAAATTGGACATAACATCAATGAGCTATTGTCCCTGAAATGTGTAAATTTACAAATTTTCACAGTTTTCTGCTATTATCCGACAGCTATATCAATATATTATAAGAATAAATTGCAAAAGTGGTCAGAAGAAACTTTTTTTTTAGTCTGAACTTATTCTGAATTGTTTTAAATTTATTGCTTTTGAAATATGTGTTTTTATTGTTTTACATGTTTTAGGTGCACAATTTGTCAATACGAGCTATTTCAGCTCCTGGGAGCCTCTAGATTTATAATGAATAATTTGTATTTATGTATGATTATTTTTTAATGTATTAAATGAAACATTAATTATTCTTTTCCATTTGTTGTTATACTTATTTATAAGTCCATATCCAATCATATGTCAGATTTTACAAATTAGATGGCAAAATTGAGAAAATCTGAATATGCAGGCTACCCATTTTGTTGTGGCATATACCAGACACCAACATTATTTGCCGAGCTTGATATTTTTTTGATTGGGTATATATAGTTATACTTTGCGATAAGATATGTTGTTTTACAATAATAAACGGGTCTTGGAGTATTTTGGCTCTGAAAGATGACCAAAATCAGCCATTTTGGACATGAAGCTAAACAAGACATATTGATACGGTTAGATTATACATACACTTAATAGACAGCATTGTTATTTCTTTGCATTCTTACACTTAAAGTGATGTATTATGAGGAACAACTATCAAAAATTATTATTGTTGCCATATTTTTTATTTAAACCAGCGAAATATGCCAAAAAGGCTTATTTTGCTGTTTTCGAGCAATTTCATCTGTTAAAAGATGGCACCTAAAAAAATCCAGATCGGTTCAATATTTTCCCAAAAAAATTTGTGTGGTTATTTACATTACTAAGGTGCACCAATGTGCCAAATATGAACTCATTTGGCAAAAGTGACATTCGGACGGTTTTGCATGGTTTTCTGGCAGATTGGCTCTTAAGGAAATAAATGTCATAAATGTAAATGACTTAAACACTTCTTTTTCGGTTATGTGGCAGCTACTCTGACAACCCCTTTTTGAAGGGAGGGAATGCTTCCACATTATCTAAATGTATCATTAATGTTATGATATAAATGTTGTGAATGAAAATTATGATTCATTCTTTATTTATACAAAATGTAAGCTGTATTATAAATACTTACACGAAACGGCTAGCAAACGTAGATTTATTAATTTTCTCTGGTCTTGTAGGAGTGATTCCTTCTGGTGTTGAAGGATTCAACCAGGGTCATCAACCCAATCTGCTTTATACATTTTTGCCTAAAATTATAGAATGTATATACACTGCAGCCAAGTGCCAAAATGTCATGGAATTTTTATTTACTCAGTTCTGATTTATTCATTTGGATATTTTATCTGTTATCTATTCTATTTATCTTGAATAACATATTTATGATATTTATATATACATGAATAAAGAAAAACATTGTCAAATTCTATTATCTTTCTATCTTGAGTTTATCATTTGATATATCAAAACAATTGCCAGAGACAATTTTTCTCTCATATCAATCCATCTTTGTTATCTTACCATCAGACTGATTTACTGAAACAAATGGTAAGCCAGTTTCTTTCCACCACAATGGACAATTTTCTGGCTTATACCAATTTCTTCTTCCATCTTAAAAATAAATAAATAAAAGTTCTATCAGAGATGAGATGTTAGATGACATAGGGCTTGCAATGATAAAGAAATTTTATAAAATATAATTTGTAAGAATTATTGTATATAATTCATCAGATTACTGTATATAT
>JAASAO010001284.1:0-26894 GCA_017311375.1 Mytilus coruscus | reverse complement strand
TTTCTTTATTACCAGATTTCTCTAAAAATGTCAACAGACCAGATACTTTCAGTGCCAAATGTATTGTTTTTGTTTTTTAGAAGGTACTTACTTAATGATTACTAGATATTTGCCAAACCTTTCTATAAAGATATATGCATAAGACTTTATCTTTTAGCTCTGCAAGCTGTTTAAGTGCTGCAAGTTCTGAAGATTTAAGGGAAATTTTACCAGAGGTAAAGGAAAAGCTTTTCAAGTATAAGTATCTAGTTATAAGCTTAGATTAGAATTTATTAATTCATATGTTGATCTTTGCTTGTTCAATGATTTAGACAGCTACTATATTATCTGTTAATGCCAAATCCATTGTTTTATATGGTGCAAGAATTCTGGACCTTAAAATGAAAATTTGGCAAATTTACCATTATCAAATAACTGAAATTAAATACTGAGAGTTGTAAAACCTGTTTCACGTTGAAATGATAGGCAAGAAATATCTCTACATGAGGTAAATAGATAACTGGCCACATCCATTAGAGAATTTACGTTATCATATCAAACCTTAAAAGTACAAGAATTTTCACTTTAATATTATAATTAATTGATCCGTATTTCATTTAATACTGTGAATAGTTGATGTCAATGGTCAACTTAGAGGACATATTGCTGTGGAGAAGAAACTCGGAAGAGCTTTGTTCTGTTTG
Organism: Mytilus coruscus; assembly: GCA_017311375.1. NCBI lineage: Eukaryota > Metazoa > Mollusca > Bivalvia > Mytilida > Mytilidae > Mytilus > Mytilus coruscus. Next base: position 26,211 of record JAASAO010001284.1, on the reverse strand, counting down.
TACTTTAGGCATTTTTTTCTGTATATATATTTATCATTAACTGAATAGATTCTGAGATTAACTGGAATTGTTATTACAGGAACCTCCAATGGAAGCCATTTCTGAATTACTTATCAAGAATCTAAACTTAAAACAGTTCTTTCCTGGCAGAAGTAAGCATATAAACTAATACATAAATGTATATTTTAATGTTATCTGTGTATGTCATGTTGTTCCTCTGTCACTGTAGCACTCATTTCTGCAAAATATTTCAGTTGTCCAGACTTTTCTCACTGTGTTGTATGTATCTAAAATTGAGAATGGAAATGGGGAATGTGTCAAAGAGACAACAACCCGACCACAGAACAGACAACAACAGAAGGTCACCAATAGGTCTTCAATGCAGCAAGAAATTCCCGCACCCGGAGGCGTCCTTCAGCTGGCCCCTAAACAAATATATATACTAGTTCAGTGATAATGGACTTCATACTGAACTCCAAATTATACACAAGAAACTAAAAGTAAAAATAATACAAGACTAACAAAGGCCAATCTACATTGTTTCCTTTACTCTTTCAGTTATTTATTTTTTATGAAACCATGTGTAATTGTAATTTGATAGAATTTGTTTTTCAATCTGGTTGAATTTTTTTTAATAGAGTTACAGTCCTTAGAGTAAAAAGCTTAAATGGAAATTTATAACTCTTTATACAAAAGTTCATAAGCTCTTTATAGTCTAGTGTTAGCATGCTGGCCTTGAATGACAAGTTTGAGAAGTAGATCCCTTACAGCTTCCTACCATGCGGTATTTAGAGTTATTTCAAACTGATTGACTCAAGATTAAAGATAATATATCCTGATGGGGTGATCTTTCTTCCTGCTGATCCTAAAGGTGCTGAGCTAGTGTATAGACTTGAACAAACATAATTTATATTTAATTTGATAACAAGTTCTCATACTGAATATGGTTGAATGATTGACAAATGTACTAAAATATATGCTACATAGTTTAAGATTTACACCTGTGCGTAGGAACTATTTTGTTTTGAATATGTACTACTTTCTAGTATGTTCTTTTTCGACTGGGCCCGATTGGTTGGTGTTACATCTTACAAAGTCTATCCAAATTATTTTTGCAAAGAATTCCGCTTAAGCCGGTGCTAGGGGCCATCTTAAACTTGCAGTGAGGTGAGAGTTTTTTTGCTCTGTGTTGAGGTCTCACTGTGACTTTGAGATGAAGAACAGCAATAAAAGCACTGCTCCTCTTGATTTTGTGTCATGGATGGAAACCCATATCTTTTGTTTTTCTATTAAATGGACAATAAATATTCATACTTTTTAGTACCCAAATTTGTTGTCAAATAAGGGGGATAACCGTTTTCCTGTATTCTTATTCCCTTTGAACTACATATACATGGCAAGAGAATATAGTTTCTTCCATATTTTTCATTTCTTTCTCCCTTCCTACCAATTCTTTTTATTATTTTGAAATATTTTTGTTGTGCAGACCTTTCCCAATATAATGGTAGGTAAAGCAAATTTATTATGCTTAGATGTATCTTGAGATTGTATTTTGTTTTAAGTTGACTCATTTATGTAGCAGCTTTTAGATTTAGAATATATGCTGTTGATATTGAACTTATGTTTGGTATGTAGTTATATATTAATGAGTTTACACAGGATGAATGAGTGTTCTGGTCAGGGTAACATTCTTCTATTGGAATTATGATCTATGGTATCCAACTTGTAAACACAAATTTGAATCTGTTTTCAAATTTCCTTGTTTGGATAATAAATTTTATTCAACATTTTTAGCTCACCTGGCCGAAAGGTCAAGTGAACTTTTCTCATTACCTGGCCCGAGAACACAGTTATTTTGTAGTGCATTTCTTTTAGACAATAAATTCAAATTAAAAAATTCGCACCTGCTCTATCTCAAAAAGATTTTTACAGTGTAGTGTACTACTATTGGGACAAATAATATCAAAATTATAGAAAAGTCTACCAGCTCTAACTCAAAATATTGACAATTCTATGTTAAGGGGGTCTAAAATTCAGTTTGACAGCTTCAGACATACTAGTTTTTGACCTTTTTGAACTGGACCAAATCACTACTTAACATAAAGATTCAGCACCCAAATTTTTTTAACATGTAATTTCATCCCTTTACTTAATATTTCATGCATAAAATGTAAAGACATACATTTGGAAAGTGTATGAACAAAATTTGCAAGTTATACACTGTCCACACTAGGGACTATATTTGTAGACAACGAAAATCTAAGGACGATAACTGTGTCCTCGGACCTAATAGTATAGAAAGACTTGACCGATTCTAATAAAACTTTGCATGACCTAAGCTCAGGGAATTATAAGATAGTTGGCCAAGTTTCATGGCCATAGGATATATATCATAGAAACTATGGCTATTTTAATATTGAAATTTGGATGTTTAATTTTGACGTTTAAATCAAATAATTTCAACTATCAAGATTTGGGCTTTAAAATTTTAAATATTGCAAAAATTTGCTTTTTAAATGCTCTTAGATATAATATATTAGGTATTTAAAGCAACTGAACACTCATTTGATTTATCAGATTTATTACAATTATTCAAAAGTCAAATTTATATGAGCCTGTGCATGAAAATTGAGATTTTCGAATTAAGGGAGCCTTACATAAACATGCATTTTTCCAACCAATTTGAAGTTTTTGAAGTTTTTACCATAAATTATTCCTCCATATATGTTAAATGTACTTTAAATTGAAAGAAAAGTTACAAAAGCATACCACATGAGTATAAAATGGTCTTAGGTCATGTAAGACTGAACATTATTTAGAGTCAATTTAGGCAGAGCACATATTTACATATGAAAATGCATACAGAAGCTATAAGAAATGGAAATTTGTTACTTTTGCTCATTTCTATGCTAAGATGTCATGATACAAGAAGTCTAATTGCAAAAGGACTCTTGCATTCAACTTTTTGCAGACAGTATGGTCTGATGCACAGTTTTTTCACTTTTCAATGGAAAACTTGCATGTAGTTTTAGTCTTAACTGGCATATATTTGAACCACATGCTATCCTACAGAAGAAAATAAAGGTAGTATATGAAATGGATAAGGTGCACAGATCATTGTCAAGTGCTTTTTACAGATTTATTGAAATATTTATGATGGACTACAAATTTTATGTACAAAGCTCTTCACATTTCACATACATCAAACAGGCCGTTCGACCAGTTCCTAATTACAACACATTTTGCACATTTTTTTTGTGATAATCTACTTTTCTCTACATTCAGAGTTCACAAATGGTTAATAGAATTTGAATTAATCATAGAAACACAAATATCAAAGCATAAAAAGCTGTCAGATAGAAAGTCAGCATGCCTCTTAGGCATAAAATGGAAACTGCTAGAAAATACTTATTTTAGCAGTATAATGCCAAATGGGACATTTTAACAGAATTTCTTTCAAATAAAGATTTAAATCCTTTACTTTTATTGAGTTTGAAAAATTGAAACCAGCAAACCATTCAGGAAGTTGCCAAAGTACAGAATCTTGATTTCCTGAATTCATCTCTTAGGCCGAGAACACAGTTATTTCGTAGTGCATTTCTTTTAGACAATAAATTCAAATTAAAAAATCGCACCTGCTCTATCTCAAAAGATTTTACAGTGTAGTGTACTACTATTGGGACAAATAATATCAAAATTATAGAAAAGTCTACCAGCTCTAACTCAAAATATTGACAATTCTATGTTAAGGGGTCTAAAATTCAGCGGCTCTTTTCACAAAAAATCTTAAGAGTAAAAATACTCGTAAGTCATACACATTTCAGTATAACTTAAGATCAATTTTAATCGTAAGATTTTTTGTGAAAAGAGTCGCAGTTTGACAGCTTCAGACATACTAGTTTTTGACCTTTTTGAACTGGACCAAATCACTACTTAACATAAAGATTCAGCACCCAAATTTTTTTAACATGTAATTTCATCCCTTTACTTAATATTTCATGCATAAAATGTAAAGACATACATTTGGAAAGTGTATGAACAAAATTTGCAAGTTATACACTGTCCACACTAGGGACTATATTTGTAGACAACGAAAATCTAAGGACGATAACTGTGTCCTCGGACCACCTGACGTACGTCGTTATCGTTGTCGTTAACTTTTACAAAAATCTTCTCCCCTGAAACTACTGGGCCAAGGGCCAAATTTAACCAAATTTGGCCACAATCATCATTAGGGTATTTATTTTAAAAAATGTGTCCATAGACCCCGCCTGTCAACCAAGATGGCTGACATGGCGAAAATAGAATATAGGGGTAAAATGCAAGTTTTGTCTATTATTTTGAAAACTGTTATAAATACAGAGGTGTTAACTTGTACGGATTGTACGTATTTTACACGGATTTTTTAATAAAATTACTCAATACAGATTTGTCATGAAAAAGTACAGATTTTCTACCAATCCGGAAAAAAATCATAGTTGCTTCCGTTTACAGTGTTCGGTGTCTAAAAGGCACTTTTTTGACTGGGAATCGCCGCTCTTTAAAGCGCAAAATGATAGCGATCAAGTTTATTTCATGGACGGCATGGATCAGGATGCCGGCGTTTCTGATCTCCAGAGGACCTTGTTGAACTCTTAAACTATTGGCAACTTTGTATTGATAGTAACTAGTTGATTTATAGTCAATGGCAATTAAATTTCTAGTCATAAGTATTCAAATCTAGTCCCTATTGAGTTTATTATTTTGAGGTTTTGTATTTTTAATGTGTTGTACAAGATTAAATGTTTAATGAAATTTTAAATGTACATATCTTGTTTCTTTATAAGTACACAGTGAATACCAGATTTGCATGTATTGACTTATTCCAAACTTGAGCTCAACTTTTTGTCAAATCATGCAAATTTTAGGTTATAATCTTGGTCAAAATCTTTGTTCCAAAAATATCTGAATAAGACTGCAGATACTGTCAGAATGCAGGAAATTGCATCTAATTTTTCTTGGGGGGCATGCCCTACAACCCCCCTAGATGGTTCGTGCTGCTTTGCGGCACTCACCGAAGGAACTACTGACAACATTGCAAAACTACTGACAATTCTGCTGATAGACATCAGGATGGGTAAACAGATCTGTAAATAGAGAAAATCTTATTCAAGCAGAAATGTTCAGAATGTTGAGCTCTACCAATTGTCTATATACATCAAAACTGTCAGACGACTTATTGCCCTTAAATGACAAATTATACCATTTTTATTCATTTTTGCATATTATCTTGAAAACTATAATAGATAGAGAGAAACTTTAAATTACAAAAATGATCAGCAAGACAAGTTCTACAAATAAGTCTCATGGTCGAAATTGTCAGTCGACTCCTTATTAAAGTTATTGCCCTTTGATGACGATTTTTATCAATTTTTTGCGTTTTTGTCTTATATCTAAAAAAATATAATAGATAGATAGAAACTTAAGTAAACAAAAATGATCAGCAAGACAAGATCTACACTTCAGATAGCATGGTGGAAATTATCTGACTACTCCTTATTGGAGTTATTGCCCTTTAATGACGATTTTTACCTTTTTTTTGCGTTTTTCCTCTTATGATAAAAATTTTAATAGATAAATAGACACTTTAAATCACAAAAATGATCAGCAAGGCAAGATCTACTAACAAGTCAAAGTTGAGGATTTTTTTTTACCCTCTTTTGTGTTTTGAGCAAAAACTAAACAAGATAGAGAGAAACTAAACAGACAAAATGATCAGCATTACAAGATCAACAAAACAGAGATTTTTTTTTCATGAATACTATTCTAGTCTACAATGTTGGAAAGTGTCCTTTGTTGAATATGCATATAGACCAAGGTGAGTAACTCAGGCTCTTTAGTGCCTCTAGTTTATATCCTTCAAATTTGATGCTGCAACATATTTTTGTAGATTATTCAGTCCTTAATTGTATTTATATTAAGGAGTGAGAGTGATGTGTTGATCTTTTCAAACTTGTATATCTTTATCATAAAAAAGGCATATATAAAACCAAAAATTAGAACTCAATTGCCTTGTAAGAAACAGTACTGTAAATTGTTGAATAATAGACACAAATGTGATATTAATTATTGCAATGTCAGGAAATGAGACACATACAAATAATGGTGTCAAAATTTAAAAGACGAGATTATATTTTTGTGAAACTTGTCCCAATGCAATGTTTACAATAATAAAACATTGCAAAAATATGTGAAATAACAGTAGTGTACATCCTTTTTTTATTCTATGGTCAGTTTTGTATTTCAAATATGTATGATTTCAGATTTGTTTGAAGAGACTGTAGAAGAACTGAGGAAGATTATGAAACAGAAGTAAGTATGATGACAAAATCCCTAAAAACTGAATATCTCGACACGGTTTCACAATATGTAGGTTACTCACTGTACGTTTATTTGTCCTGCTATGCTGTTGTCATGTTATTATGTGTTTGATTTTAAACTTAAGATTATTAACATATTTGAAAAAATCATAAAAAATTCAGAATTAGAAAATGTACTACCATTATCTCATAAGGGTGTGATATTCACATAGTGGTATAATAAAACAAACAAAAAATAGTACGTCACTTCCAGTTGCTTACGAAAAAGGGTCGAAAAATATATTCCCTTGAATTTGACAGTTGTAGGAAATTAATCTAACATTTCATTGCAGTAAAATATTTCTGAGTCATAAACATATATCTTGGGTGTTTCAAAGAACCATTCTCATTTTATTTGGTGTTTCTATGGAATATTTTGGAAACTTGAAGTTAAATGGTTACTAAAGCTTGTATACAGGGAAAAAAGGGGTGAACATTTGATTGGTTAACTTCAAGTGATGGTTATTATCTTATATGCACAGAAATGTTATGTGAAATTTGTTCTGTAGTAGTGGACAGGATAAAACTTTACTCATGCCAAGTATTTCTTTATTTGAAACAAAGATAAATTCTGCACAAATGTTTGAAAAGTGCAAATTTAACAAAGACTAATAGGGGAAAAAAACAATGGTGGTATTACTCCTAGAACTGACAAAGCCATTGATTATGATGTCATTTAAAGAGATAGGACAGTTATTGAAAGCCTGATCACATCTATTAAATGTCAAGATGTCTAGACTGAATATTGTACAATTAATTGGGGAATAAAATTCAAATTGTCAGAAGATATTGGTGGTTTATTTGTCTCTTTGTTGCAAAAATCAAGGGGACTATAGATTTGTACTTAAGATATTTTGAATAAAGTTATATCATACCAAGATCTCAAAATCTATTTTTACCTGGTGGTCTTTGAAGAAAATGTGCTGGTCCTCGCTATTATTTCTATTGCAAAAAACCAAAATTGTGTTGATCCTTTGCAAAATTTTGATGATCAAAATCTCCAAACTACCACTTTTTGTGAAATCGTGGATAGATGTCTCATTGGGGATCATATGAAATTACAGTTCAAATTCCACTACAGTTAAACAATCTTGCAGAAGTTGTAACCCTGACAAAAGTGCTTGAAAATTGGTTTTCTAGGCTGGCAGTTGCTGACAATAAACACACCTGTTAAATGAATATTCTGACCTATGTAATGATGAGCTGGATATGTCCAACTTTATAATTAGAAACAACTCTTTCCAAATATGAATTGAAAGTAACCAGACCTCATTAATTGAATGTATGTCCAATACAAGTGTAAATCATCCAAGTGGGTAAATAAAGCTAAAAATATCGCACTTCTAGCAAGTGAAAACTGTTTGATCTAAAGGTATGTGGAGACTTGTGTTCAAATAAAAATAAGATTTTATAAAAGAAGAGGTGTAATAGTATATTTAATTTTGGCGCAAATGATGATAGATTTTTTGCCAACAAGTGATGAATAAGCACTCATTTTTATGGCAAAGGGATTTCTTCCAAAAAACTTGCACCCAAATGGCATTTCAAAAATGCATAAATTATATTAGTAAATGACAAGAGCATTTTGATTATGGTTCTTGGTTAAGGTCCCTCATACCCTTCAAAATAGGCATGAGGGAGCACTGGTGATGGTGAAGAAAATTACTGTAAAAACAAAAGATTTAAACTCTGCAGCTATAAATTATTCACTTTTAAATGGCTTATATATTTAATTTTGATCTATTGCAGTTCTTTTAGTTCCACTCCAGTCTCCAAGAAATTACATGCCAAACAGGTAGATTCAGTGAAAAGATCACTTCTAGACATTTATTCTCCAGCAAAGCCACAAGGTACACATTAATAAAGTAAAAAGTGGGGGAAATGTGATATATTTTTCTGTTTTATATAGACCTATACACAAATTTAGATATAGTTTATTCATTTTAAATTCAAATTTCAATGAAAATTGGCTATTGCTACCTGTGTAATAAAAAAGAAAAATCCCGAGAATTTGTATGCAGTATGACTACACTAATGTTTATGCTATCGTTACTTTTAGACATTTTGATACAGTTGCTTTAAGGATTAATTATAATGAAGAATGATTTTATATATTTCAACAGGTAATGTCAAGGTACCTTCCAGACCATCAAGTGTCAAAACTACATCATCAACTAATATGTCACAGTCTCCACAGATGTCAAAGATTCAGCCATGTATAACAATGCATAATCATAAATCAACTAAATCATCCATGAACTGTGATAAATATCTTTTCCCTAAAACAACTGATGTAACATATGAATCTTCATCTTCTCAAGTGAAAGAATATTTAGATGAAAAATCTCTGATTAATAGGTGTAATAATTCTCCAATTTACAGCATGGCTAGTATTAGTTACAAACATTCGTCAACAGTAACTCAGTCACCACGTAAATACCTCAGGAAAGACTCAGTAGATGCAAAAACTCTGTTGAAATGCAATGACAAGATGATAGCAGAAGCTTGTCATCAGATGGAACAGTTAGCTTCCAAACCTCAACCTATGGAAACAGATGATTCAAATGCTTCAGATTCAAATGCTTTGAATTTGTTAAAGGTAATCATGATTGCAGGGCTTTCAAAATTAGATCAAAATTCGATCATAGGTTGCAGTTCTCTACCTGCTACTCTGCTAAAAAACTCTATCAAAATATTTTCATAATGTATAAACAACTTTGGCAGAAAAATACATATGGCTATTTTAATATTTATTGAAAGCCCTGTGATCATATTGAGCTTTTACAAAAATAAGACCAAATTTAAATGATTGACTTAGTTGTATAGGATTTTTTTCTACTTTAAATGGATGATTTTACAAATTTCTGCAGTTATTTAAATTTTCTTATATCTAGAGTTTTACTGTATCCTTTTATGTTTTATGTTTGTACTTGAATGTTTGGATGATACATTATCAGATAATCATTAGTGTTGTTCAAGGTGTTTAGCTCTTTCAAATAACAAATGGATTTACAGAATACTCTCATACTTTGTATTCTAAAATACTTTTTTTTTGTCTCTGGTGGAGAGTGGTCCCATTGGCAATCATACCACATCTTTTTTTTTTGTATAAGTAGGATTGTTTGTGAAGTTAACATATTGTCCCATCATTGTGATTCAATCACTTTTACGGTTGTTAAGGGACTTTTTACTTTTTGAACTATCCTTCCAGAATGAAACTTTGTAAATGCAACTCCTCTGAGACTGCTTAACAGAAAACTCTAATACTTAAAAGGATTGCTTGCCAGCATGTGTAGTTTACTATCCACATTTTTACAGGAGTTATGGGACTTTAACTTTAAACCCTATAGTATACACACAATTTTATTTCTCATTTACACAACAGGGGGAACATTTCGCGACAGCATAAAAATATTGTTCATATGAAAAGGATCAGCTGATAGAAGTACCTTACAGAGAAATCCAACCTTCTTGTTTGTTAACATTTCAATGTTTTATCCATCTAATTCAGCAAGACGAGGCAAAAAAAATGAAGAGACATATGAGTTATCATGGGGATACACTAAGAGAGATTCAGAGAGACATTCTAAGTTTATTACCAGATGACATTGCACAAAACAGTTCCCAATCATCAGGTTACCATGGCAGCCAGAACAGTAGATATGGACATGAGGAACAGACATCTAGACTAACTGATCAGGTATGTATTGATAGAATGGATAACTATTCTGTGTTTTTTATGTTGCCCCTTTAACAGTCAGTCAGGGGTACTACTTATACAAGTGTATTTTTTTTACTTATATAAGTAAAAAAAAATTAACGTAATCACGTAAATTTTTTTTACTGTGAATTTGATCGATCGGTAAAATTTTTGAATTTCGCGCATTTATCGTCATCAACTGCAGTACCTGGAAATTTAGAAACCGCCATCTACACAGACTCCATCTTGTTTAGGAAAAAGAAACAGGTACAGGTCAGTGAACTATGATTTTTATCGATTTAAAAGGTTAAAATCGGGTCATTTTGTGATGTTTTATTTGCATTTTTATGAATGGAAGAGGATTTTTTAGGGACATCGTCATATTTTTCTATGAAAGTTTAGTTACTGAACCAACAGTTTCCGATGCATTTGTAATTGCGCAGGAAGGTTTTGTAATTGCGCACGCGACTTTTAGTTACCCACCCTTCGAGGTTTTTTTTACGTATATACGTAAAAAAAATATTAACATGAATTTTAGGGAGATAACTCTGGATGCCTTGTAACTATTTCGTGAATATACCAGTAAATGCCGGGAGTAAATGCGATATGTTTATCATCATGGAATTTATTCATTTCCCACAGAACGCATCTTCCAAGCAAAGGACTGAATTTTATTTTGTTTTAAATAAAATGTTTCTGTATAAAGCGTCCTAAATATATATTTATATCATATTGACTTTTAAAAGGACTTTCAATGTTTATAATACATGTAATAGAGACACCAAGGCCAGACTTGTTACTCGGATAAAATAATTTCACCAAAGTAAATAACTAGTCTTACACAATTGAAAGAATTTCAAACATGGGTTTACTAGTATAGGCATTATATAATTGTTAATTTTTTCAAAGAGCGTGTGTCAAACATATTTTGTGCAAATTAGAACACGGCTTTGTTTACAAAGTAGATAAGGATGTCATATAGACCTTTTTTCTATTCAAGTATCTGTGACACGAACTATTGATGTCAAACAACAATCACTTTTCTTTTTTTGGCATCAGACATTTTCTCTTGTCATGCTTCTCACGTCAAAATTTTCCGGGAAAATGTAACATGTCCAGTAAAGGAGGACAAATAGCTAAAAGTTGTATTATAATTGCATGTAGGTCTGGTATTAATTAATAATCATGTTAAAAATAAGTATTATTGGATTATTGGTATTATTCTGTCAGATCATGATTTGTATTGGACTTAACAGAAACTTTGCACGTTTATCCTTTACATATGGTTTCTGTGCTGTCAATTTATATAATTTAGATGTCTTGGAACTTTTTGCAAAACATTTGGTGATCCACAAAATAATCATACACATCATGCACGTGAAAGAAAAACTTATATTGAGAATTTAAGAATTATTTACTGAGTAAAAAAAAATTACTTGATTAGGTAAAAATACATTACTTGATCAAGTAAAAAAATATTACTGGATTAAGTAAAAAAACATTACTGGATTAAGTAAAAAAACATTACAAGTATTTTTAAGCATACATATGGCAAATATACCCTTACTGATTTTCTGCCAGCAACGACTCGGAGGTGGTGTGAATCCGTGATTTCGGAGGGGAACCCAAATCGCACAGGTAGTGAATAGACTAAACAAGACTTCAGTGCACAACATTTTTTCTTGTCTGTTAAAGCCACTTAACTTTTCTCTCATCCCCACAAGAAAATTTCCCATCAGAATTTGCAGTAACAAAATAAAAGGGGGTTGGCAATCTGGGTACACTTGGCTATTTGGTAACCACGACATTTTACATTCTAGATCTTTTACTCCAATACTTACATGACTTAAGACCCAGAACTAAGATAAAAAAAAATACTCGAACAAGTAAAAAACATTATGCAGGTTGCTTCAAATATTTCTTGTCTTAACTTGATATGCGTAAGGATTCATCATTTTTCCCTTTGAAAGGGACTTTGAAAACTTCCTTTTTACAAAAAATTTAAAGTGGCACTAATGTCAGGCTGTCATGGCTGTGAAGTTGACAAAAATCAAAATAAGAGGTTTGGTTTCAAACGTAAATGATAGTAGAATATTGAAATAATCTTAGCTTGATCAAAATATTCTTGTATAAATCGCTGATTAATTATTATCTTGCAATTGAATAATTCAACCTCATTAGCATTCCTATTCAGGCGAACTTCAATTTGACCTTAACCAGGATGGGTTATAGCCTTTTCAATTAATGTTTTATAGTGTGTCCTTTTATGTCGTATTGTTACAACACTGTCTCAGGTTATGGTGAAGGTTTGCGTCAGTTGAAATGTTCAAACCCACTGCATATATTACATAAGTCAGGAACCTGGTGTTCAGTGGTTGTCGTTTGTTGGTTTGTTTCATAGATGTATCTTGTTTCTCGTTTTGTGAATAGATTAGACCGTTGGTTTTCATGTTTGAATTATATTACACTGGCTGGTTATTTTGGGGCCCTTTATAGCTCACTGTTCGGTGTGAGCTAATGCTCTGTGTTAAAGCCATACTTTTACCTATAATTGTTAACCTTTTATACATTGTGACTTAGATGGAGAGTTGTCTTATTGGCATTCATACCACATCTTCTTATATATATATATGCTTTAACTAAAGGGGTTTAGTTATTAACAAAAGAAAACAAATTCATGTCAACATTGAAATGTGAAACAAGGTAGCTGCAGGAAAGAATCCTTACGGGGTTGAGTCTGAGTCACATTGTAAATCTTTAACTGACTCCTACATACATGACATAATAACAAGTAAAAAAACAGGCTGCTTTCAGCTTTTTCTTGTCTTAGCTTGTGTAACTTGATGATTCATGATTTTAAACTTTAAAAATTACTTTGATTTCTTATCCATAAAAGATTTAAAAAACAAACATGTATCATCACATTGTAAATTTTTAAATATGCACCTGTCCTAAGTCAGGAGCCTGTTCATGCTGTTGTTCAGTGGTTGTCATATGTAAGTGTGTTTTATATATAGAAGTTACTTGTTTAGTAATACATGTAAGTTTAGACAGTTGGTTTTCCTGTTTGAATTGCTTTACACTAGTCGTATTCATGATATTGGGACCTTTTATAGCTTGCTGGTCACATGTGAGCGAAGGCTCTGTGCTGAAGGCGTACTTCAACCTATAAATGTTCATTTTAAATACATTGTTACGTGGATGGAGTGTCTCATTGGTACTCATACCACATCTTCTTATTTATAGTTTTTTTAAATGGACATTATACAAAAAAAAAATATCACACTTTTCTCTACAACTAAATGGGCCTGGGCACAGTTTTGATATTTGGCTCAAAAAAAAAAAGCCTTTTTCAACTGATTTTATAGTTCGTTCTTATGTTTTACTGTTACACCACTGTCCAAGGTTAGGCTAGATTGGAATCCAGCTAACATGTTTAACCCCGCCACATTATGTAATGTGCCTGTCCGAAGTCAGGAGTTTGTAATTCAGTGGTTGTCGTATGTTGCTGTGTTACATATTTGTTTTTCGTTAAAATTTTTTGTACATTAATTAGGTGGTACGTTTGAATTGTTTTACATTTGTCATGTCAGGGCCCTTTATAGATGACTATGCGTTATGGGCTTCGCTCATTGTTGAAGGACTTACAGTGAACTATAGTTGTTAATTTCTGTGTTATTTGGTTTCTTGTGAAGAGTTTTCTCATTGGCAATCATGCCATATCTTTTTTTTTTTTTAATATGGGTACCTTTTTTTCAGGCAAAAATGGCACACCCCTGCCAAATTTATCCACACCAATTGCTAATGAATAACACATTTTTATGAAATCAGAAATCACTGATCAGGTTATTGCATTTCTCAAAGGACTACCCTTCTAAGGCATTCATATTGACTTAACAGCTGTGCATATTAACATGTCTTGTTATTATGTAAAGATTAAAGTTAAAACTCTATCATGTCTATGTAGAAATATGCTGAACCAGCATGCTGGAAAAATCAAAAGGAAAATATCATTTCTCATTGACAACAAGAACTATATGCAGCAGAAAAGAATTACTCCCACAGGTAAAAAATATAAATATATATATAATATTAAATTAGATACTCTTATATAAGTTTTCAGTTCAAGATCAGTAAAATGAAAATTAATGGAAAAGAAGTGGAATTGTCACATGCATATTTGTTTATTTTGTTATAATTTTTCTGTGAAGAGTTAAAATTTATTATGATATAAAGACAAAGAGCAGGATCTGCTTACCCTTCCGGAGCACCTGAGATCACCCCTAGTCTTTGGTGGGGTTCGTGTTGTTTATTCTTTAGTTTTCTATGTTGTGTCATGTGTACTATTGTTTGTCTGTTTATCCTTTTCATTTTTAGCCATGGCGTTGTCAGCTTATTTTCGATTTATGAGTTTGACTGTCCCTCTGGTATCTTTCGTCCCTCTTTCATATAATAATAATAAATTCTTTATTTAAAGAGGGAAAACTCAATTAGTTCATGTAGTTACAATAAACTAATCTTCCCTGAGGCCCTAATATTCATTGTTCATAATCTTACTATATATTTCAACTAAATAGAATTATTAAGAAATATAACACATTGTCATATTAAGACAAAGGAGAAAACGATTGACAACAATATCATTACCTAATAAACAAAATTACTTTAGACAATTTCGCTTCTTTTGGTGCTTAGTTCATTAAAATTAAAATCCAACAATGAAATATTTTGAAAAAATGTGTTTTTATATGAAATATATACATTGTAGCAAAAAAAGAAAAGTGACATACTTTTGGCCATATACTGTATATCACTTTTCTGAAATTGCATATCTTTGATCAGGCTAATTGATATAGACAAGTCATATGAAGGCAAAATTACAATACTGTCTTTTTATTTAAGAATAAGTTTTGAGTAAAAAAATTACTTAAACAAGTGAAAATATTATGTATGTAACTTTACAAGTTTTTCATGTCAATTAAAATTTTAAATAGTCTTGTGCATTTAAATGGTATTGTCTACACTCATTATTTCAAAATAAAATTGAAATATATCATTTTCTGAAATTGCATATCTATGATCAGGCTAATTTAAATAGACAAGTCATATGACATGTATGAAGGGAAAAATGCAATACTGTCTTTCTTATTTAAGAATAAGTTTAAGTAAAAAAAAATTACTTAAACAAGTAAAAATATTATGTACGTAACTTTACAAGTTTTTCAGGTCAATTAAAATGTTTAAATAGTCTTGTGCATTTAAGGGGTATTGTCTACACTCATTATTTCAAATTAAAATTAAAATATATCATTTTTCTGAAATTGCATATCTTTAATCAGGCTAATTTAAATAGACAAGTCATATGACATGTATGAAGGAAAAATGCAATACTGTCTTTATTTAAGAATAAGTTTTGAGTAAAAAAAATTACTTAAACAAGTAAAAATATTATGTACGTAACTTTACAAGTTTTTCAGGTCAATTATAATGTTTAAATAGTCTTGTGTATTTAAATGATATTATCTACACTCATTATTTCAAAATAAAATTAAAATATATCATTTTTCTGAAATTGCATATCTTTAATCAGGCTAATTTAAATAGACAAGTCATATGACATGTATGAAGGAAAAATGCAATACTGTCTTTCTTATTTAAGAATAAGTTTTGAGTAAAAAAATTACTTAAACAAGTAAAATATTATGTACATAACTGTACAAGTTTTTCAGGTCAATTATAATGTTTAAATAGTCTTGTGCATTTAAGGGTATTGTCTACACTCATTATTTCAAATTAAAATGAAAATATATCATTTTGTGAAATTGCATATCTTTAATCAGGCTAATTTAAATAGACAAGTCATATGACATGTATGAAGGAAAAATGCAATACTGTCTTTCTTATTTAAGAATAAGTTTTGAGTAAAAAAAAATTACTTAAACAAGTAAAAATATTATGTACATAACTTTACAAGTTTTTCAGGTAATTTATAATGTTTAAATAAGCTTGTGCATTTAAAGGAGACATGACACGATTTTCAATTTGTGTTTCAAAATGTTTATTTATACTTAACTTTCCCCCAAAATATATCGATAGCAATATAAGTGTCAAATATTTGGTAAAATATGTATTTTAATGAGATTTTAATGCAACGATTTATCGACCTGTCAAATATGCATATTTCCATCCCGGAAGTCACTCAGAACGAGGCTACTACGTCAGTGGTTCCTTTCATTCATATTGACATATGGGTACAACGCAAGTTTAGTTTCGATTATTATCCAATATTACGCATGACAGTGATACACAATGATTATATGTGATGCCTATGGATTCAACAATATAATTAAAAAGAATATTGACATGATATTTTCTGTTTTTCGAATGACACGCGGACTTAGAAGGTGTAAAGATGGGACTTTTTAACAAGCCCAAACTACACTTCTTTCCGCCCACTTTCATAAGGAATCCAGATTTGGGGTCTCGGGTGCCATGCCATGAGTTCATCATAGGTCACAGGTGTACGGTACAGGTGATTGAGTATCGCAATTTCATGTCTCATTTGATGTGCGGCAAGCTTCAGGTGTCATGCCACATGGGGGATTTATATTTATTACGCAATATTACTTCATAAGCTCTTTGTGAACATCCTGGATGTTGGTTTTGCCGAGGGCACAGGTGAGATTGGAATATATTATTGTTACAGTATTACAGGTACAACTACCTGATGTTTAATGAATACATGTAGTACGACCATACAATACCCTATGCACCACCAATATTAAATACCCTAACTAGTGTTGATATTTAATTATAGACAACATGCATGTATATAGATCTTATTTCTATTGCTTTTAAGAATATGCAGATATAAAAAGGTTTATAACAGATACCCTTTTTCAATTGACTTCTTGAGATGGAAAAGTAATATTCCTGTATGCTTGCAAGTCTATAACTTCATAAGAAATTATTAGGCAAAAGCATAAAAAGCAAACAAGGAATTGATACGAGAATGTGAATCATATAAGTCTTATACATTCTTATATTGAACATCGAACATAGTTATTGATAACTATCTAGTTGGTTAAGATTCAGATGATGAAAAACATGTCTTTTTAAAATGGAAACTTAATAATTAATGAAGAAAGTGACGTTTGAACCAATTATTTGGTATAACCGTAAAGCCTCCAAAAATGAGAAAACCGTATATTGTATATTTTTGGCTATAAAAGATCTCAACGTGAAAATGTGAAACAATTTTAACGAGAAAACTAACTTATTTATAACGAAATAATTTCCGCAGACAACATTTGACAGACAACCACTGATCTACATGCTCCTGATTTAAGACAGTCACATTTAAAATGTGTCGGGGGTATATGTTTGTGAGCGCCCCCCCCCAAAAAAAAAAAAGATAGTGGTCTTACAGCAGTACATAATAACTATAAAAACCAGTCTAGCTCAAAAGATCGGTACGAAGTACAGAAACCACTAACGTAAAAACAATAGAGATAACGCACAAATACAACTAATACATAACTCATGTTCTCAAAGACTGAAGTATGTTACATGTAATCATGTTCATGCTCAGTCCGATTGAAAATTTAACATTATGTGTTGTGAATATTTTCCTGAACGCAATAAACAAATTGATTGCTAAATGATATTTGGAAGAGCGGTCCCTAAAAACACCGCAAAGGACCTATATGTGAATTTGAATTTACTTTGTATAATTCCTTAAATTTGAAGTTAGATTTATAAGGGTTTGGATGGAATTGCATACTTTAGAAGTGTAATATAACTATATTAATTATTTCAACATAAGACTATAGTATGTTTTTCTTTAGAATGTATGGTTTTAAAAGGTAAATAACATAATTCGTGACTTAATCACAATACAGGTGCTTTCTTACCTTTCACCTGGTCAAGTATGCTATAGGTGTCAAAATTTAATTACTAACAGCCTCCAATAAATGTTTGTATTGTTTAATTTTATACATAAGGTGGGACGTAAATAAAATATTGAATTGAATTGTTTACATAAAAGGGGGAAAGTAATAAAATTGTTAATTGAATATCCTAATGCAGAAAAAGTGTGGTCAAGGATTTGTCACTATAGAAATCCTTGGCGTGATGTATGGTTTCCAACAAAAAATATTATAAGCATAACTTTTGGTGATAGTTTATACCTATTTAAAGTCTCTACGTAAACAAAACAAAATAAAAAATGTATCCTTTGTGAACGCCTTATTTGACTTTTACAATCGTTTTTTTCTTTTTCCTTTCTGCTTTTGGCGCACACATAATTATAACATTACCGTAACAGAGAGAAAAAAGAACAATTTGATCATCAATAATTATATAAAATTTATATTTTCAATCACGATTAAAAGTAGTTTTATTTAAATAAAAGAAATCAGGAAAGCGGTTTATTAAATTTATTCATCAGACAAACCCATATGTATGGTAACAATCCGATTGGTATTGTCTGAAAAATCGTCGTTGTTGGACTTTTCGCATGAAGAATTAATATCCTTTTGTTGGTTATTTTCCACACACAATGGCTCAAATTGATGAGGTCAGTTGTCTTTGTAGTTTATCAGTAATCGGGGAAAGTGCTGTCAATACCGTGTATCGACATCGTCCAGTTAGAGACATTTTCCCAGCTTGTAACCACTGACGTAAGCACGATCACGTGATCGTTATCTAATTAAAAATCATTCATTATGACAAGTGCTGGATTCTTTGACCTAAAAAATGCCGATTGATCAGGTTTCGACCAGCAAAATTGTACAAAACATGTTTTAAGACTAATATTTATTAATTTAAAAAAAAAAAAAAAAATCGTGTCACGTCTCCTTTAAGTGGTATTGTCTACACTCATTATTTCAAATTAAAATGAAAATATATCATTTTTCTGAAATTGCATATCTTTGATCAGGCTAATTGAAATAGACAAGTCATATGAAGGCAAAATTACAATACTGTCTTTCTTATTTAAGAATAAGTTTGAGTAAAAAAATTACATAAACAAGTAAAAATATTATGTATGTAACTTTACAAGTTTTCAGGTCAATTAAAATTTTAAATAGTCTTGTGCATTTAAATGGTATTGTCTACACTCATTATTTCAAAATAAAATTGAAATATATCATTTTTCTGAAATTGCATATCTATGATCAGGCTAATTTAAATAGACAAGTCATATGACATGTATGAAGGAAAAATGCAATACTGTCTTTCTTATTTAAGAATAAGTTTAAGTAAAAAAATTACTTAAACAAGTAAAAATATTATGTACGTAACTTTACAAGTTTTGGGGTCAATTATAATGTTTAAATAGTCTTGTGTATTTAAATGATATTATCTACACTCATTATTTCAAATTAAAATTAAAATATATCATTTTTCTGAAATTGCATATCTTTAATCAGGCTAATTTAAATAGACAAGTCATATGACATGTATGAAGGATAAATGCAATACTGTTTTTCTTATTGAAGAATAAGTTTTGAGTAAAAAAAATTACTTAAACAAGTAAAAATATTATATACATAACTTTACAAGTTTTTCAGGTCAATTATAATGTTTAAATAGTCTTGTGCATTTAAGGGTATTGTCTACACTCATTATTTCAAATTAAAATGAAAATATATCATTTTTCTGAAATTGGATATCTTTGATCAGGCTAATTGAAATAGACAAGTCATATGAAGGCAAAATTACAATAAAGTCATGACTGTCTTTCTTATTTAAGAATATGTTTGAGAAAAAAAAATTTACTTAATCAAGTAAAAATATTATGTATGTAACTTTACAGGTTTTTCAGGTCAATTAAAATGTTTAAATAGTATTGTGCATTTAAGGGTATTGTCTACACTCGTTATTTCAAATTAAAATTCAAATATACCATTTTTTCTGAAATTGCATATCTATGATCAGGCTAATTTAAATAGACAAATCATATTACCTGTATGAAGGGAAAAATGCAATACTGTCTTTCTTATTTAAGAATAAGTTTGAGTAAAAAAAAATTACTTAAACAAGTAAAAATATAATGTACGTAACTTTACAAGTTTTTCAGGTCAATTAAAATGTTTAAATAGTCTTGTGCATTTAAATGATATTATCTACACTCATTATTTCAAATTATAATGAAAATATATCATTTTTCTGAAATTGCATATCTTTGATCAGGCTAATTGAAATAGACAGGTCATATGAAGGCAAAATTACAATACTGTCTTTCTCATTTAAGAAAGAGTTTTGAGTAGAAAAAATTTACTTAAACAAGTAAAAATATTATGTATGTAACTTTACAAGTTTTTCAGGTCAATTAAAATGTTTAAATAGTCTTGTTTATTTAAATGATATTATCTACACTCATTATTTCAAATTAAAATGAATATATAACCCCGCTACACTCTGTATGTTTGTGCCTGTTCTTAGTCAGGAGCCTGTTATTTAGTGGTTGTTGTTTGTTCATGTGTTACTGTAATACATATTTGTTTTTTGTTCACTTTTTGTACATAAATTAGGACATTTGTTTTCTTGTTGCAATTGTTTTACATTGTCATTTCGGGGCCTTTTATAGCTGACTATGCAATATGGGCTTTGCTCATTGTTGAAGGCTGTACGGTTACCTATTGTTGTTAATTTTGGTCTTATGTGGAGTGTTCACATTGGCAATCATGCCATATCTTCTTTTTTTATATGTATCATTTTTCTGAAATTGCATATCTTTGATCAGGTGAATTGAAATAGACAAGTCATATGAAGGGAAAATTTCAATAATGTCTGAACTAATTTAAGACATGTAAGAATGAGTATTGAGTTTTTTTTTACTTAAACAAGTAAAAATATTATGCTGGTAAAAAGGGTGGGTCAACTTCCTAATTAATTGGTATATATATGGGGATGTTTCAAAAATATGGGTCATGATTTTATAGACAAGTCGTATGAAGGGAAAATAACAATACTGTCTCGACTTATTTAAGAATAAGTATTTTGTTTTCTCTATATTAAAGTGCATTGGGTTTGAAATTTCATGTTGATCTGGGGTATATTCTACATTTTCTATATTGATACCACATCTTCTTATTGATAATAAGTCACATAAAGGGAAAATTTCCATACTGCCTTGACTAATTTAAGAATATATAAGTATTGAGTAAACAAATGTTAATTGAACACAATGTCATTATTTATTGTAATATTAATATAACACAATTAAAGAAAAAAAATTAACATTTAAATGATAAACCTTAAAGATATTGTGGTATAATCTTGTTATTTTCAATTTTAGAATAAGTGAAAAACATGCAGGAACAAGACAATGCAGATGGTAAGTACAAAATAAATGGAAGGACGGTCTATAGGATTTAATATATGGGGTGATGTTTTTTTTTTATGTCCAGTTTCATATTCAGTACTGGTCATGATATTGAGAAATTATTTATGACCCTGCTTTGTACAAGAAAGATTGGCGTTCATACCATACTATCAAGTCCTCATCTGAAGACCTTTGGTTTCTGGACAATAACAAGTTTAGTAAGATGCCAAATTGTTTTTATATGCCCGTTTACGGGACGTATTATCGTTTACCATTGTACGTCTGTCCGTCCGTCATCAACATGTCGGACAGTAACTCAAAAACCCTTATGCATGAAACTTTGGTTAATTGTTTATGTCTATTGACGTGAGCTCCCTTTTGTTTTTTTCTAAATTTCAGATTTACCATTTCAGAGTTTTGGGGTTTTATTCATTAAAAGGGGATTTTCCAGTTTTCCGACAATAAATCAAGAATGCTTTCACCAACTTGCAAGACATTTTGGTGAATTGTTTATATCTTTTGACATGAGCTCCGTATCAATTTTTATAAATTTTAGATTCTACGTTTCGGAGTTACATGGTTTTATTCATAAAAAAGGGGATTTTCCAGTTCTCAGACAATAACTAAAAAAAAGCTTTCAGCAGTTCTCATGAAACTTTGGTGAATTGTTTATATCTGTTGATGTAAGCTCCCTTTAGTATTTTATAAATTTTAGATTTTACATTTCTGAGTTATGGGGTTTTATTCATTAAAAAAGGGGGGATTTTCCAGTTTTTGGACAATAACTCACAAAATGCTTTCAGCAGTTCTCATGAAAATTGGTGAATCATTTATATCTGTTGATGTAAGCTCCCTTTAGTATTTTATAAATTTTAGATTTTACAAATATTTAATTACAATCATAATTCAGACCTGTATCAAGCTTGAATATTGTGTCCATTATTGCCCAACCGTTCAGGGTTGGACCTCTGCTAGTGTATCCAGCTGTGCTCAGCGAAGCATTTTATTCTGTTTCCTCTGCTAAGCTGGTCCTATCATTCATGATTTCTGGTCTTGTAAAGCATTTGGGCCTGTCCTAAGTCAGGAACCTATAGGTTTTGTTAGTCTTGTATATTTTTTTACTTTTAGTTCATCTCAGTGTTTCGAAGTGTAGAGTGGCGTCCATTTTCAGAATTAACATTTTTAACATCGTTTTAGTATTTTTTTAACAATCCTTGAAATTGTGCAGTTTATAATGTGCTCGGTGATGTCCTTCATGTCCTGATGTCATGTATGTTTACCACTTTGTTTTCAGATGACTTTCCTGAATCCGCTTTCTTATCACTTCTTGCTGAGCATAATGACAATTTATTACATTAGCCACCACTAAGAAACATTTGCAGTGTCTGCTTTTAACAAATATCACATGAACATATTGAAAGATATCTGTCGCCTATGTAATGGAAGCATAAACCAAAGAAAACGATACCAAAAAATCAAATTTTAAAATTATTTAAGTCCTAAAACATTTGTACCACATTCTGAACAATGTGAACTATGCAGTTCAAGAAAAACTCCAAAAAGAGGTCGTCCAAAAAAACGGAAGACAGATGATGCTTTGTTTGATCCAGTAGAAACCAGGATAAAAACAACATGTAACAAAATTGAAGACATAACAAACAGTACAGCAGTGCAACAGTCAGAACAGTCAGGTCAGATAAATAATGATGCTTATTTTGACGACCAGACCATTGTACCTGGTGCTATATCTTAGAATGTAAGTTATTGCACAGATGTTGAATCATTTGACCTAGCTGCTGATGTATCAACAGTGCCGAAAACCTTATCTTTGATACCAGAAGAAACAAGGATGTCCCCTTCAAGCAGTAAGAGTCCAGACCAACTAATAACAGTAACAGGACAAACAAAAAAACATACCCATATATCTGATGAATCATCTCAAGAATGGAGTTTACAGAGTGATTTGAAATTATTTGAAGCTCCAGAATCAAATTTAACAATAGAACAGATAACTTCAAGCAATTTAGTCAGAGTGGAAAACTTACCCTTTATTGGTGCTGAAAATGATAAGAAAACCACAACAAATGATAATCAACTCAGCAGTGTAGACAGTGCATCTGAAATGAAAGGTCATTTTGATCAATCCACTTTGAAATCAAAAGAGCCTTATGTAGAAGAACCTATTGGCAGTTATTTGATTGACCTGACAGAGGGGGATGTACAAGAGGAAAATATTGGCAGCAACATATATGAACAGAAAAAAATATCACCAACCATGGATGCAGATAGTTTGATGGAAGAATTTAAAGTTCTAATTTTAAATGCACCGAAAAGTCAAATTGAAAGTCTGCTTTTAAATTCTTGGACATGCTTCCGCCGGAAACAATGTCTGTATTGTGCAACTGCATAGGCAGGAAACAAAAGAGAATATTTCTGAAGATGCAGATTCATTTTCACTGCTTTATAAAGACATGGTTGCTATGTCAAATTTCAGCATATTGAAATGGTTAAATCATCGTGATGGGAGTGTTTTGTCATATTTGTTAGGTATTCTTGGAAATGAAATTTCAGATAGCGTTCCTGTTGATCTTGAAAAGTTATTCGCTACTGATCTTCTTTTGGTTTCACGTGCATTGGAGCAATTGTATGCTTTAAGTAATAAGAAACTTATATCACCAGTTTCCTTTTTAATGAGTATATCAGCATATGCATTCACTGGAAGTAAAGTAGTCGTTGATATGATTGGTAACACAAATCCTTCTGGTCATTACAAGACAATTGCAAATTGGTTGAAGTACCAAGGAAGTCAACTACCAGTAATTCCAGCCTGTGATTTGATGAATGTCTTTGATAATGAACAAGTCATTGGTAAGACATATTCAATAAAGCCATGAAATAAGGTTTCAATATCTGTTATTACAAACAAAGGATATGTCCAATTGCTCTCCAAAGAAAATATGCAATGTAAACCAGACCTAAAACCAGAAATGATAATGAAGCCATTAAGAGATATTGATCAAACTGAGGAGGGAACAATTGAAAAGACACAGGAGAATGACAAATTGAAGTCTATCATTTCAGACATGATTGATCAGGATGGTGAAGACTACATAAGAATGGAAACAGAACACAATGAACAGTTGTATCACCATATTAACCATGCCATCCAGATTGTTTTAAAGGATCAAAAAGAGAATGGTGAAGATTTTACAGATTCTATAGACGATTTAGTTAAGAAGAATTTTAACAAGGAAAATTACATAACTTGCAAAAATTGTCAAACATTAAATGAAAAACTGAAACGAGTTTGCATTGGCTGTGGGGAAAGAGAGGGTATCAAAGAAGCTAAAGCAATACAAAAAGATAAAAAATCAACTCAACCAAAGAAAGAAATGATACAGAAGATTGTTTTTGAGCATGATAAAGAAAAGACAGACATGAAAGATACGACTGAAGTACATTCAGAATTTTCTCAGTTTGACCATGTAACATCAAATCATCAAGGAAAGCATGAGTTGTTTTTGACCGATCCTGTATTTTGCAACCCTAATAGCAGTTTGTCAGTTGCTAGAGTCTTACGAAAGATTGGAGCAGAGAATGACATACTTCGATATGGTGGTAGAAAAAGACCTTGGACTTTTATCTGTTGTGATGGCCTTCCATATATGATCATTAGGAAGTTAAAGCAAGAAGCAGTTCTTTGTGTATTTGCTGATTGCAACAAATCCTTTTTAACACTTGAAGAATATAACAAACATGCTAATCAGTCTCATCCTGATGAGCAGAGAAAATATGTCTTTGAGTTTGATTGGTTATACCTCAAGATTGGTCTTGGACATTATGAGATGAATCTGATAAAGTCTTTCTTTGAGCTGAACTGGGTACCATTTCTTGAAGCAATGTGTGAAGAGATGGGGTTTGAGTCAGATGCATCTAAACTATTTGCAAAGAGATGCAAAGACCACCATAAGAGTTGGCGTCTCCTTCTCATTTTCCATCTTGGAAGTCTACAAGAACTGGTTTTACCATATGTATGCCATTGCTTACTGCTGAAATCAACACCTTCTGCTGAGGGCTTTCTAGGTTTTAATACTAGATTTTATAGTTCTAAGGAGTATCCTTACCTAACATATTTAATGGATCAAGTTGGTAAATACTCCCAAGGAATAATTAATCTTCGAATGGCTACATGTAGGAACAATGCATCATTATTGAGGAGTTCAATGTACATGACAAAAGAGTTGTTTCATGGAAGGCAGCACCCTAAGTACCAAATAATTGAACTGTATGATGCCATTCAATACAAAATGATGCCAGAAGATGTTAGACAGCTGTATGATGATTACTCATCAATAACAACTAGCGGCAATTATTCCCTAGGAGAAGATTTTGACTTCGTTCTTGAAGAAAAGAAAAGCAGCTGAAATCATGGATACCAAAAGGTGTTCCCACTGATGAAATTTGGCAGACTGTATGTAGAAATAACACCCTACTGGAGAATATCAAAGACCGCTCACTCAGTGTATTAGGATTATCTTCATCAAAAAGTGGTACACAATCTTTGGGTATTGATGATGCTATTCTTGCCTTTAGAGTTCTCTTAAGGAAAACCAATTACTTAGGTTAACCAACAGACCACACTTCTATTTCTGGTATGGCTCTTGATGAAGGGTTGATAGGATTCACACAGGCCGCATTGGGGAAAAGAATTCATATTATAAAAACAGAATTTCTAGGTTTACCCTTACAACTCGAGCATTACATATTTGACATCCTGTTCC
>JAASAO010002442.1:0-24312 GCA_017311375.1 Mytilus coruscus | reverse complement strand
AGATTAAGGTTAAATGAAACCATATTAACAAACCTTAACCTTAACCTCAACATAATCTTAAATAATAGCCAACATATGCAATTAAAGATTAAGGTTAAATGAAAACTTAACCATTAACCTTAACCTTAACCTTAACCTTAACCTCAACATTAACCTTAATCTTAAATAATAGCCAACATATGTAATTAAAGAGTAAGGTTAAATGAAAAGTTAACCATTAACCTGTATAACCTTAACCTTAACCTCAACATTAACCTTAATCTTAAATAATAGCCAACATATGTTAATTAAAGATTAAGGTTAAATGAAAAGTTAACCATTAACCTTAACTAACCTTAACCTCAACATTAACCTTAATCTTAAATAATAGCCAACATATGCTTAATTGAAGATTAAAGTTAAATGAAAAGTTAACCATTAACCTTAACCTTAACCTTAACCTTAACCTCAACATAATCTTAAATAATAGCCAACATATGCAATTAAAGATTAAGGTTAAATGAAAACTTAACCATTAACCTAACCTTAACCTTAACCTTAACCTCAACATTAACCTTAATCTTAAATAATAGCCAACATATGCTTAATTGAAGATTAAAGTTAAATGAAAAGTAACCATAACAACCTTATAACCTTAACCTCAACATAATCTTAACTAATAGCCAACATATGCTTAATTAAAGATTAAGGTTAAATGAAAACTTAACCATTAACCTTAACCTTAACTATAACCTTAACCTCAACATTAACCTTAATCTTAAATAATAGCCAACATATGCTTAATTAAAGGTAAGGTTAAATGAAAAGTTAACCATTAACCTTAACCTTAACCTTAACCTGAACCTTAACCTCAACCTTAACCCTAATCTTAAATAATAGCCGACATATGCTTAAATAAAGATTAAGGTTAAATGAAAAGTTAACCTTAACCTTAACCTTAGACTTAAATAATAACCAACATATGCTTAAAAACTACTTAAGGTTAAACGAAAAATTAACCTTAACCTTAACTTAACCTTAACCCTAACCTTATCACTTATCTTAAATAATAGCCAACACATGCTTAAACAAAGATTAAGGTTAAACGAAAATTTAACCTTAACCTTAACCTTAACCTTAACCTTATCTATCATTGAATTAACCTCAAAGGCTACCGCAACTTTTATCTGAATTTTCAACTACCAATTAACCATCTATGAACATTAAGTTTAAAAATCACCTTCAATCTAATCTTAACCTTAACCGGAACTTAATTTTTAACCTTGAATTTACCTGTACCTTAAATATGAATTGTCAACAAACCAACTAACCATCAATCAACGTTAAGGTTAAACAATAACAATATCTTAGCCTGAACAGTAACCTTATCTTAAAATACCCCTTGCAAATGAAATTCCAAAGGCCATGACTAAGTATTCAAAGGCTTCCCAAAGTACTTCGACCAGTGATAAGAAAAAACCGATAAACCAACTTCAATAGCCAGAAAATCACCCTATGGCAAATTACTCAAAAGGGTTTGATATTCTGTGAGCATCACGCAGGGATGCCAAAAATGTATGCTATTGCTTATTATAAAGCTAAGGTGCCAGTTACCTTTACATTCATTATTTGGACGATCGTAAGGCAAAACACTATTTTTTCGACTGCTACCCTTATATCTAGAGCAAAACGCTAGTATTTTACATATTGACAGGACCTTTTAACCCTATGGACTAAGTTTATTCTGTTATAGGTTCAAACAAAGGTGTAAATATCATGGCAAAGGTCGTTCTAGCTAGTAAAATCAGTTTCAGAAGTCCTTCGTCTCGTGTTAAGACAGAAAATAACGATGAAACAATACCAAAGCCAAGAAAATTATTCTATAAGCAACAAACAATAAGGGTTTATATCATTCCTCGAGCATCCCGCGGACATGACATATTAGTATATCAATAAAATTGAGAATGGAAATGGAATGTCAAAGAGACAACAACCCGACCACAGAACGACAACAACAGAAGGTACCAATAGGTCTTCAATACAGTATCTTTACAACGCCAACGGTCCCAATTACCTGCCTGAATCCTAGTAACCATAAGTTTTACAATCGTAAAGCAAAACATCATTCATTTCTACACCAAGAACTAAATCAGTAACCAGCCGCAAACAATGACAATGCCGACCCCGAATCTTTTCACTATATATACCACGTCGGCCATTTTATATGGGTATATAATAGCTCATACGAACGCTGATAAGGTTCATGTTGCCTACATACTTCCTTAGTTGTCAATACTTGTACGAGCATAAGACAATAAAGCTATTAATTCGACCCATGTTCGGATGTCTGCTAGACAACCGCAAATATTGTCATAACCGACGCCGGATCTATACCATACAGATCAAGCCGAGCCTATTTTAAATAAAACAAAGGTGCAAATACAGTCCCACAGACCTTGGCTAACTATATAAAGTTTTTACAAAGTTTCCTTCTACCATCTGGGGAAAACACGATGAAGTAACCCCAAAGTCAGAAAATCATCCTGAAAGCATATACAGGGAATAATATACCCATTGCACCTCTTAGGCATGTAATATAAGTATATCAGAGTTCATTACCCAAGTTTCCCGGCTACCTGTCTTTGTCATTAGTTATTGTTAGTTGTACAATGGTATGACAAAAAACAAATCTATATTCCACCCCTTCCCTTAATCGGGCAGCCAACCGCTAGTATTTACCATACTGACCTTGGATATTTTCACTACAGACTTAACGGGTCTGTTATAGTTCAGATGTGTCACTATCATTGCACAGGTGTCGGCTGAATACTGATAGTATAGTCTGAAACATCTCGGCCTTTTCCTAAGAAAAAATACAAATATCAAATCAAAAAGCAAGACAATCACCTTGTGGCCAGTTACCCATTACAGGTATAATATTTACCAATCACCACATAGGCAAACCAATGAGGAAATCTGATATGATAAGAAACAAACTACTTAATTCGACCCCTACTCCTCTATCTGATCACCAACCGCTTATATTGACCATATCAGCATGAATCTTTTCATCGTAAAACCTAGCAGGACATGATATAGGGGTATATTATGGCTCATGCTGGGTCCCTGCTACATGCCTGTTACCTTAGTTATAGTTTGTTGTACAATGACAAGGCAAACTATTTTTGTATTCTTACTTACCAGTCTATCTAAAGAAGAATAAAATGAAAATGAGTTGGTTTCTTGTTTCTGTTGCAAAACATAGCTAAACAAATACACGTTTGCGAAGACGTGTTACTTTAGTAAATATACCTTTAAGATAAGCACTAGTTGCAATGTTAACAACACGTGGTTTTTGGGTCTAAATGTGTGGGAAGATTTTTTGGACGAAAGAAATCAACTTTTTCGAGTGAAACTCAATAACAAGTCAATATCCCTGCAAATATTGGTGATATGATCTCCTACGACCTTTCCTGCTTTACAAATTTTCACATTGCAGCCATCGCAACGTTAACACCGATATTCAGTCCGCCCGTGTGTGGTATGAAGGATTAGAGATCACTATTTTGAAAGGGATGATTGGCTCATATTTACGCATAATATAACTACTAGCATTCTATACAATAAAAACATTAGGCAATGATCATAAGTAAGATCGAGATGACAATATCAATCTTTCCTTTTGATGGCATCATAAGATCACACTATATTTGCGTCTCACAGGGTTTTGAAGAATTCCTGACTGTGTGCATGTATGTATATATGTTTGTATGTTTGTTTGTATGTTTTATATTTATATGTATGCATTTATTTGTATGAGTGCATTTTATATGCATGTATGTATCATATACTTATAGAAAATAATGGTATAAGTGTACCCCATGATCAGACTAATTTGTTCATATATTTATTCATTAAATTTAAATAATTGCCTTACCCGTGTGATATGACTTTTGTTATCAACTGCCTACTGTTTATATAAACTGCTTCCGTTTTAAATCAACTGCTTCCGCTTATAATCGCATGCGTTGCTGTAACGTATCGCATAAAAATTGACGTCATTCGGCAAATTCCGGTAAATATACCTCCATGGTACGTTTTGTGTGTAAAACATAACAAGTTGAACAAAAGAAAATATTAGGTATCAGTAATATTAAAACATATATTACAACAAAAGCATTTAAAGAATAGTCTTTGTCTGTATGTCTTCTGTTGACGTATATGATAAAAAGAACAACATGTCATTTTCATATCAGACCTTATCAGTCCATCCGGCTCTCAGGCTGATATCATGACCTAAGGCTGATAAGAGTCTGATATGAAAAATGCGAATATAATTTATATTTATATGCATATATGTTAGTATGTGTGTGGGTTCAAAAACTATTTTACGTCGTTCAATGTCATGCAGCTAACAAATCTGGTTTTACTCTGGTTTCACAGACACATGAACACATCAATAAAAAATAAAATTTCGATCCAATGTTCATACCTGACTCAGATCGTTTAAAGCATATATACCTCATAT
This sequence comes from Mytilus coruscus, assembly GCA_017311375.1. NCBI lineage: Eukaryota > Metazoa > Mollusca > Bivalvia > Mytilida > Mytilidae > Mytilus > Mytilus coruscus. The sequence continues at coordinate 19,805 of JAASAO010002442.1, read as the reverse complement.
TAAAAATGATATGAATGCGCATAAGCAGTGACTCTGTGTAACTCCATCACTACACAATGTCCTCCAGACCTAAAGAATATACAGTATGAAAAGAGATCATTAACGCTTTAAAAATGGTGGCTCTGTACATCCCATTTCTTCATTATTGCATCTGTGTATGAACCGCTTGCCTTGCACGTACCACCACCATCATATGTCCTCCAGACCTCATAAATGTATAGTACATATTTATACCATATATTATGCAAATAACATGAATGCGCATTATCATCTCCTCTGTATATGCGTTGGTCGCTCTGCGCATATGTATGTGTTTGTATGTATGTATGTATGTATGTATGTATGTATGTATGTATGTATGTATCCATCTACGTATGTATGTATATATGTATGTACTTTTGTATGTATGTAATTTCTAATATTTTCGTTACGTCCTATGACGTCATGCAGCTTACAAATCATGTCGCCATTATTCCACTAAAATGTAGTCACATGCGCAAATACAACAAAGTCAATTGAATTTTCTTTTCTGGATTCATTTCATATCACCGAATTCTGTACTAAAACAAATTATCTCCCTTAGTGCAACTCAGTTGCAGTCTAGTAAAACCCTCTAACCTCTTCCCTAACCCTAACCTAACCTTCTAACCCGGTACAAGAATATCAATAAAAAGAAAGAAATATTGTCGCCTTTTATTGTTATCGACACAAATATAAGTAACCGTAGACTTATACAGTGTCAAATTATCCATCCTAAGAATGAAATGTTCATGCCGGCACAGAAGTATCATCAAAAGAAAGAAATATTGTCGCCTTTTATTGTTATCGACACAAATACAAGTAACCGTAGACATATACAGTGTCAAATTATCCATCATAAGAATAAAATGTTCATGCTGGCACAGAAGTATCATCAAAAGGATAGATATTGGCACCATTTATAGATGCAGACAACAAATACAGCACCCTGAAACATTCATTTCTTCACTTTTGTGTCTGAGAATCCATCTAAACTCATAAATATTATAAAACATATGAAATATTGTCACTTTTAATGGGTATCGACATAAATATCAGTAACCGTACACTTATAAATCTCTCAATTGTTGTCAAATTATGCATTCTTATAGTTGTCGACAAAAGTTTTAGTAACCGTAAACTCCAAACCTGTGTAAAACTATCAATCCTGAGGTACCAAAAGGATAAAATGTTAATGCCGGTAAGTAATAACCAAGAAAAATGGTCAATATTGGCACCCTATATTGCTGAATGCAACAAATATAGCACTTCAAAACCTTTATTCTTTCACTTTTATGTCTGACAATCCATTTGAATGTATCAAATGTCCTCTATTACCAGGCCAGTACAAGAATATTATAACAAAGATGAAATAGTGTCGCTTTAAATTGTTTCGCGACATAAATATCAGTAACCGTACACTTATAAATCTCTCAATTTGTGTCAAACTATTCATTCTTAGATTCAAATAATGATGCCGGACCAGAAAAATCAGGAAGAAAGGAAGATATTGGCACCTTTTGTTGATACCGACAACACATTTTGTTATTTAAACTTGTTTTCATTCCCATTTAATGTCAAACAACCCATCAGGATGTATTTAAAAGTACTCAATTATAAGGCCAGTACCAGAATATCATTCAAGAGAAGAAATATTGGCTCTTTTTATTCTTGTCGACAAAAGTTTTAGTATAACCGTAGACTTACGAAGCGCTTAATTTTTGAAAACTTTTCATCGCGAGGTACATACAGAATAAAATTATTATGCCGGTAGAAAATTCAACAAAAGGGTAAATATTGGCCCAAGATATTGATTAATACAACAAATATAGCAGCTTGACACTTAAACTCCTTCATGGAAGGCTATCATTTCTTAATATTTAGGTGGAGCACATTGGATCGTTGTACCAGCAATTTCTGACACGTTTTCTTCAACGACCTATAACTTTTGAATTCCCCAATACATTTTCAATATCAAGACATCAAAATGTGCGCAATTAAATTATCTTTCTAAAACGCTTAACAGTTTATAAATCGGACCACTAACGAAAGAGCTACGTTTAAAACAAAATTTGCTTATATTCCAAATCAGGTTATCTCCCCTGCTTCACAATATGCAAATCAGGTATACTTTTATAGAAAACCCTTACCCTAAGCCAAACTCAAACCAAAACCCTCACGCATGCGCAGAAGTGAAAGGTGCACACATGCGCAGAAGTCAAAGGTGCACGAATCTCGCCAAAGTCCCTTCCTAACCCTAACCCTAACCTAACCCTAACCTAACCCTAACCCTAACCCTAACCCTAACCCTAACCCTAACCCTAACCCTAACCCTAACCCTAACCCTAACCCTAACCTAACCCTAACCTAACCCTAACCCTAACCCTAACCCTAACCCTAACCCTAACCCTAACCCTAACCCTAACCCTAACCCTAACCCTAACCCTAACCCTTATTCGCTGAATTTCCTAATACCCTAACCCAAACACTAACCCTGACCCTAACCCAAACCCTAACCATAACACTAACCCTAACCCTGACCATAACCCTAACCCTAACCCTGACCATAACCCTAACCCTGACCCAAACCCAAACCCAAACCCTAACCCTCTCAATGAAAAATTGCATACAGACTTTGAACGTTAATAACTTTGGGATTTCTCAACCGATTTAACAGATCTTTGGCGTTTTGGAAAGCCCAGACAGGCTGCTATTTGATCAATTTATTGTTTTGTCGTTCATATTAAAGCCTTTCTTTTCCTGTCAACCTGTAACATTGCAATCTGGTCATTTTCTGAGGCTCGTATCTTTGCCATTTCTCAAGCAATCGGAAAAACATCTAAGTAAATAAGACTCGTTTTTTCAAGTTCTTTCGGGATAACCTCAGGTCGGAGACTTCATTCCTGTAAAAAAAAAGTTGGGTTCAAAAATCTGCCAAATTCTTTGAAAGATTTGCAATTTTTTCACAAGAACAACGAAATCTGCGTCATTTTACTACCTTAAAGCTGTAACTTTTTGGTATACATAAGCTGACAAAATGCGCCAGCTATTGGTGTATATAAGACGTGTATATCTATCGGGGGTTATTGCGTATCAACATGAAACGTGTTTGAACAAAATCGATGAAAGACGAAATACGCCAGCTATTTCACACGGTCCAAAAGCGTTTTTCATGGTTTCTCATTCTCAGAATAAGGTGTGTGAAATTTAAAGTGTGGTCCACTTGCAAAGAGGAAATCAATATAGTTAAAAAAAAAAAAAAAAAAAAAAAAAAAAAATTATAAATATAATTTAACTCAAACACTTCATAAAAGTAATCATTTATCAGACCAGTTAATAAATAAAAAAAAAAAAAAAAAAAAAAAAAAAAAATAATAGATATAAAACACTCCAGCATGAGGCATAAAACTACTCATTTATCAGACCAGTACTTAAATATCATACAAAGAAGAAATATTGGCACTTTTATATCTGTCGACAAAGTTTTTAGTCTCCGTAGACTGAAAACTATGAACCAAAAGAATAAAATATGATGCCGGTATGGAATAACCAAGAAAAAGGTCAATGTTGGCACCCTATATTGATGAGTACAACACATATAGCATTTTGAAACTTAAAATCCTTCACTCTAATGTCTAACAATCAATCTTGAGGTACAAAAAGTACTCAATTATCAAGCCGGTACAAGAATATCAATAAAAAGAAAGAAATATTGTCGCCTTTTATTGTTATCGACACAAATATAAGTAACCGTAGACTTATACAGTGTCAAATTATCCATCCTAAGAATGAAATGTTCATGCCGGCACAGAAGTATCATCAAAAAGAAAGAAATATTGTCGCCTTTTATTGTTATCGACACAAATACAAGTAACCGTAGACATATACAGTGTCAAATTATCCATCATAAGAATAAAATGTTCATGCTGGCACAGAAGTATCATCAAAAAGGATAGATATTGGCACCATTTATAGATGCAGACAACAAATACAGCACCCTGAAACATTCATTTCTTCACTTTTGTGTCTGAGAATCCATCTAAACTCATAAATATTATAAAACATATGAAATATTGTCACTTTTAATGGGTATCGACATAAATATCAGTAACCGTACACTTATAAATCTCTCAATTGTTGTCAAATTATGCATTCTTATAGTTGTCGACAAAAGTTTTAGTAACCGTAAACTCCAAACCTGTGTAAAACTATCAATCCTGAGGTACCAAAAGGATAAAATGTTAATGCCGGTAAGTAATAACCAAGAAAAATGGTCAATATTGGCACCCTATATTGCTGAATGCAACAAATATAGCACTTCAAAACCTTTATTCTTTCACTTTTATGTCTGACAATCCATTTGAATGTATCAAATGTCCTCTATTACCAGGCCAGTACAAGAATATTATAACAAAGATGAAATAGTGTCGCTTTAAATTGTTTCGCGACATAAATATCAGTAACCGTACACTTATAAATCTCTCAATTTGTGTCAAACTATTCATTCTTAGATTCAAATAATGATGCCGGACCAGAAAAATCAGGAAGAAAGGAAGATATTGGCACCTTTTGTTGATACCGACAACACATTTTGTTATTTAAACTTGTTTTCATTCCCATTTAATGTCAAACAACCCATCAGGATGTATTTAAAAGTACTCAATTATAAGGCCAGTACCAGAATATCATTCAAGAGAAGAAATATTGGCTCTTTTATTCTTGTCGACAAAAGTTTTAGTATAACCGTAGACTTACGAAGCGCTTAATTTTTGAAAAACTTTTCATCGCGAGGTACATACAGAATAAAATTATTATGCCGGTAGAGAAAATTCAACAAAAGGGTAAATATTGGCCCAAGATATTGATTAATACAACAAATATAGCAGCTTGACACTTAAACTCCTTCATGGAAGGCTATCATTTCTTAATATTTAGGTGGAGCACATTGGATCGTTGTACCAGCAATTTCTGACACGTTTTCTTCAACGACCTATAACTTTTGAATTCCCCAATACATTTTCAATATCAAGACATCAAAATGTGCGCAATTAAATTATCTTTCTAAAACGCTTAACAGTTTATAAATCGGACCACTAACGAAAGAGCTACGTTTAAAACAAAATTTGCTTATATTCCAAATCAGGTTATCTCCCTGCTTCACAATATGCAAATCAGGTATACTTTATAGAAAACCCTTACCCTAAGCCAAACTCAAACCAAAACCCTCACGCATGCGCAGAAGTGAAAAGGTGCACACATGCGCAGAAGTCAAAGGTGCACGAATCTCGCCAAAGTCCCTTCCTAACCCTAACCCTAACCCTAACCCTAACCCTAACCCTAACCCTAACCTAACCTAACCCTAACCCTAACCCTAACCCTAACCCTAACCCTAACCCTAACCCTAACCCTAACCCTAACCCTAACCCTAACCCTAACCCTAACCCTAACCCTAACCCTAACCCTAAACCCTAACCCTAACCCTAACCCTAACCCTAACCCTAACCCTAACCCTAAACCCTAACCCTAACCCTAACCCTAACCCTAACCCTAACCCTAACCCTAACACTAACCTTGACCTTAACCCAAACCCTGACCATAAAAAAAAAATTATAACACAAACGTTTTTAGTGAGGTCGGAAAGTGTGGCCGTACACTTCAGTGATACCAATAAGTTTTCATCCTCTAGATCGCCTTTTCATCTTTTCGGAACAGTTAACTTTAAGAAAATATCTCTATTCAAATCCATTCTACACCTGTTTCAAGATTGAAGTCAAAGGCACTTTTCATACTCTGTACTTAGAAATATTTTTGGGAATTTCTGACGCATACACAGTCACAAGAAAGGGCAGACATGCGCAGAAGTGAAAAGGGCACCTCACTAACCCTTGTCAAAGTCCACTACCCTCGTCAAAGTTACTATCCTGACCCTAACTCTAACTCTAACACTAACCTTGACCCTAACCCAAACCCTGACCATTAAAAAAAAATTATAACACAAACGTTTCTTCAGTGAGGTCGGAAAGTGCGGCCGTACACTTCAGTGATACCAATAAATTTTATTATTTAAAACTTGTTTTCATTCCCTTTAATGTCAAACAACCCATCGGGATGTATTTAAAAGTACTCAGTTATAAGACCAGTACTAAAATAGCATTCAAAAGAAGAAATATTGGCACTTTTTATTTATGTCGACAAAAGTTTTAGTATAACCGAAGCGCTTAAATTTTAAAACTTTTCATCCTGAGGTACATAAAGAATAAAATGATTATGCCTGTAGAGAATATTCAAGAAAAAGGGTAAATATTGGACCCAGATATTGATAAATACAACAAATATAGCAACTTGACACTTAAACTCCTTCACGGAAGGCTATCATTTCTTAATTTTTAGGTGGAGCACATTGGATTGTTGTAACAGCAATTTGTGACACATAAGTCAGTACTGGTTTTCTTCAACGACCTATAACTTTTGAATGCCCCAATACTGACCTTTGACAGCAATGCACAAAACTAGATAACAACCTGGGATTCGGTAAGATCAATATATAAATGATCTTGCTGTATAGTTTTATGAAAACCCAGTTATTTTGAAAAGTAATAAACAAATTTAAAGATGCCTATCTGAATGTTGTCGAAACTGAAAATTCTACCCTTTTTCACCTAAATTAATTAAATGTTGCATTTGACTGTAATACACCAAACTACATAACAACCTGGGATTTAGTAAGATCAATATATAACTAAGATAGCTGTATAGTTTTATTAAAATCCCAGTTAATATGAAAAAGTAATAAACAAATTTAAAGATGGCTATCTGAATGTTGTCCAAACTGAAAATTCTAGGTTTTTTTCACCTAGATTAATTAAATGTTGACATTTGACAGCAGTACACCAAAGTACATAACAGCCTGGGATTCAGTAAGATCAACATTTAACTGAGATAGCTGTAAAGTTTAATGAAAATCCAAGTTGATTTGAAAAAGTTATAAAAAAATTTAAAGATGACTATCTGCATTCAGTGCGAATTAAAATTCTAGTTCTTTATTAACCTAGATTAATTAAATCCTTGAACTTGACCGCAATTCACCAAACTACAAAATAACCTGAGATTCAGTAAGATCAATATATAAGTAAGATATCTGTACAGTTTTATGAAAGTCCAAGTTGATTTGAAAAGGCTATGAAAAAAATTAAAGATGACTATCTACATTCAGTCCGATCTGAAAATTCTAGATTTTTTTTACTAAGATGAATTGAATCCTTACATTTGATAGCAATACACCAAACTACATAACATTGTATTAAGTAAGATCAATATATAACTGAAATGGCTGTATAGTTCTATGAAAATCCCAATTAATTTGAAAAGTTAGAAACAAATTTAAAGATGGCTATCTGAATGTTGTCGAAACTGAAAATTCTACCTTTTTCACCTAAATTAATTAAATGTTGCATTTGACTGTAATACACCAAACTACATAACAACCTGGGATTTAGTAAGATCAATATATAACTAAGATAGCTGTATAGTTTTATTAAAATCCCAGTTAATATGAAAAGGAATAAACAAATTTAAAGATGGCTATCTGAATGTTGTCGAAACTGAAAATTCTACCTTTTTCACCTAAATTAATTAAATGTTGCATTTGACTGTAATACACCAAACTACATAACAACCTGGGATTTAGTAAGATCAATATATAACTAAGATAGCTGTATAGTTTTATTAAAATCCCAGTTAATATGAAAAGTAATAAACAAATTTAAAGATGGCTATCTGAATGTTGTCGAAACTGAAAATTCTACCTTTTTCACCTAAATTAACTAAATGTTGCATTTGACTGTAATACACCAAACTACATAACAACCTGGGATTTAGTAAGATCAATATATAACTAAGATAGCTGTATAGTTTTATTAAAATCCCAGTTAATATGAAAAGAAATAAACAAATTTAAAGATGGCTATCTGAATGTTGTCGGAACTGAAAATTCTACCTTTTTCACCTAAATTAACTAAATGTTGCATTTGACTGTAATACACCAAACTACATAACAACCTGGGATTTAGTAAGATCAATATATAACTAAGATAGCTGTATAGTTTTATTAAAATCCCAGTTAATATGAAAAGGAATAAAGAAATTTAAAGATGGCTATCTGAATGTTGTCGAAACTGAAAATTCTACCTTTTTCACCTAAATTAATTAAATGTTGCATTTGACTGTAATACACCAAACTACATAACAACCTGGGATTTAGTAAGACCAATATATAACTAAGATAGCTGTATAGTTTTATTAAAATCCCAGTTAATATGAAAAGTAATAAACAAATTTAAAGATGGCTATCTGAATGTTGTCCAAACTGAAAATTCTAGTTTTTTCACCTAGATTAATAAAATGCTGACATTTGACAGCAGTACACCAAAGTACATAACAGCCTGGGATTCAGTAAGATCAATATTAAACTGAGATAGCTGTAAAGTTTGATGAAAATCCAAGTATAGTTTTATGAAAATCCTAGTTAATATAAAAAAGTAATTAACAAATTTAAAGATGGCTATCTGAATGTTGTCCAAACTGAAAATTCTAGCTTTTTTTCACCTAGATTAATTAAATGCTGACATTTGACAGCAGTACACCAAAGTATTTAACAACCCTAACCCTAACCCTTAAAAAAAAAAAAAAAAAAAAAATAATAAATATAATTTAACTCCAACACTCCAGCATGAGGCATAACAGTACTCATTTATCAGACCAGTACCTAAATATCATATAAAAGAAGAAATATTGGCACTTTTTATATGTGTCGACAAAGTTTTTAGTCTCCGTAGACTGAAAACTATGAACCAAAAAGAATAAAATATGATGCCGGTATGGAATAACCAAGAAAAAGGTCAATGTTGGCACCCTATATTGATGAGTACAACACATATAGCAATTTGAAACTTAAAATCCTTCACTCTAATGTCTAACAATCAATCTTTAGGTACAAAAAGTACTCAATTACCAAGCCGGTACAAGAATATCAATAAAAAGAAAGAAATATTGTCGCCTTTTATTGTTATCGACACAAATATAAGTAACCGTAGACTTATACAGTGTCAAATTATCCATCATCAGAATAAAATGTTCATGCTGGCACAGAAGTATCATAAAAAAGGATAGATATTGGCACCATTTATAGATGCAGACAACAAATACAGCACCCTGAAACATTCATTTCTTCACTTTTGTGTCTGAGAATCCATCTAAACTCATAAATATTATAAAACATATGAAATATTGTCACTTTTAATGGGTATCGACATAAATATCAGTAACCGTACACTTATAAATCTCTCAATTGTTGTCAAATTATGCATTCTTATAGTTGTCGACAAAAGTTTTAGTAACCGTAAACTCCAAACCTGTGTAAAACTATCAATCCTCAGGTACCGAAAGGATAAAATGTTAATGCCGGTAAGTAATAACCAAGAAAAATGGTCAATATTGGCACCCTATATTGCTGAATGCAACAAATATAGCACTTCAAAACCTTTATTCTTTCACTTTTATGTCTGACAATAAATTTGAATGTATCAAATGTCCTCTATTACCTGGCCAGTACAAGAATATTATAACAAAGATGAAATAGTGTCGCTTTTAATTGTTTCGCGACATAAAAATCAGTAACCGTACACTTATAAATCTCTCAATTTGTGTCAAACTTTTCATTCTTAGATTCAAATAATGATGCTGGACAAGAAAAATCAGGAAGAAAGGAAGATGTTGGCACCTTAGATTCAAATAAAGATGCCGGACCAGAAAAATCAGGAAGAAAGGAAGATATTGGCACCTTTTGTTGATACCGACAACAAATTTTGTTATTTAAACTTGTTTTCATTCCCATTTAATGTCAAACAACCCATCAGGATGTATTTAAAAGTACTCAATTATAAGGTCAGTACCAGAATATCATTCAAGAGAAGAAATATTGGCTCTTTTTATTCTTGTCGACAAAAGTTTTAGTGTAACCGTAGACTTACGAAGCGCTTAATTTTTGAAAAACTTTTCATCGCGAGGTACATAAAGAATAAAATTATTATGCCGGTAGAGAATATTCAAGAAAAAGGGTAAATATTGGCCCAAGATATTGATGAATACGACAAATATAGCAGCTTGACACTTAAACTCATGTATGTAGCTGTCAGTTAGCCAACCAGTTCCAAATACAGGGAAGTAATTATAAAATAAATCTTTAAAAAATTCAAAAGACCTGTACTCCTATTCACCCGCAACATAAGGAGATCATGTAGATTTTGACCGGTCGACTGTATTAGCAGAATATTTTTTTTGCGGATCTAAATTTGGTTTTTTTCTTGATTAAGAATTATTTCCGCGCATGCGCAGTCAAGTTTCGAATTTCAAAAAGTCTAATTTTAATTATAATGCTTTATCGACACTCGCAAAATAATCAACAAATACTGATAAGTTTTCACCGCGACAAATGACGATCACTTAAAAATTCCTGCATACTGAAGGTTCCATACTGTATGTTTCCATGTTTTATATCCTTTTCTTTTTCCAACTTATAAGTTTTTAAGTTTATCCTTAAATTTCATAATTCTTCGTTATAATTTTTTTTCTTGCGCATGCGCAGTCGATCCTTCACTAAGAATTATATCGGCCTATGCACAGTTTTTTTTTTTTTTAGTTACACTTTGGTCTCTCCTCGTTTTCATGTCTTTTCAAAAACAATTGCAGGTTACAGCTATTCGCCATATTAAGAAAGCGGTGCTGCTTATGTTATCAATTTAAATGTCACGTGACATGTATTGGCCAACCGTGACAATGAAAACAAAATGGTAGAACAAATTGATACTGGCCCCAGATATTGATGAATACAACAAATATTGCAACTTCACACTTAAGCTCCTTCATGGAAGGCTATCTTTTTAATTTATTAGGTGGAGCACATTGACTGTTGTACTAACACATAAGTCAGGGCCTATTACATTTGAATTCCCAAATACATCTTCAATATTAAGGCACCAAAATGTGCGCAATTAAATTATCTTTCTAAAACGCTTAACAGTTCATAAATCGGACCACTAACGAAAGAGCTACGCTAAAACAAAAATTTGCTTATATTCCAAATAGGATTATCTCCCCTACTTCACAATATGCAAATGAGGTATACTATTATAGAAAACCCTTACTATAATCCAAACCCAAACCAAAACCCTCAGGCATGCGCAGAAGTGAAAAGGTGCACACATGCGCAGAAGTCAAAAGGTGCACGAATCTCGTCAAAGTCCCCTTCCCTAACCCTAACCCTAACCCTAACCCTAACCCTAACCCTAACCCTAACCCTAACCCTAACCCTAACCTAACCCTAACCCTAACCCTAACCCTAACCCTAACCCTAACCCTAACCCTAACCCTAACCCGCCAGCCATATAACACCAAATAAAATGACACTACGACCCATTATTCGCTGAATTTCCTAATACCCTAACCCAAACACTAACCCTGACCCTAACCCAAACCCTAACCATAACACTAACCCTAACCCTGACCATAACCCTAACCCTAACCCTGACCATAACCCTAACCCTGACCCAAACCCAAACCCAAACCCTAACCCTCTCAAAGAAAAATTGCATACAGACTTTGAACGTTAATAACTTTGGCATTTCTCAACCGATTTAACAGATCTTTGGCGTTTTGGAAAGCCCAGACAGGCTGCTATTTGATCAATTTATTGTTTTGTCGTTCATATTAAAGCCCTTCTTTTCCTGTCAACCTGTAACATTGCAATCTGGTCATTTTCTGAGGCTCGTATCTTTGCCATTTCTCAAGCAATCGGAAAACATCTAAGTAAATAAGACTCGTTTTTCAAGTTCTTTCAGGATAACCTCAGGTCGGAGACTTCATTCCTGTAAAAAAAGTTGGGTTCAAAAATCTGCCAAATTCTTTGAAAGATTTGCAATTTTTCACAAGAACAACGAAATCTGCGTCATTTTACTACCTTAAAGCTGGAACTTTTGGTATACATAAGCTGACAAAATGCGCCAGCTATTGGTGTATATAAGACGTGTATATCTATCGGGGTTATTGCGTATCAACATGAAACGTGTTTGAACAAAATCGATGAAAGACGAAATACGCCAGCTATTTCACACGGTCCAAAAGCGTTTTCATGGTTTCTCATTCTCAGAATAAGGTGTGTGAAATTTAAAGTGTGTGGTCCACTTGCAAAGAGGAAATCAATATAGTTATAAAAAAAAAAAAAAAAAAAAAAAAAAAATTATAAATATAATTTAACTCAAACACTTCATAAAAGTACTCATTTATCAGACCAGTTAATAAAAAAAAAAAAAAAAAAAAAAAAAAAAAAAAAATAATAGATATAAAACACTCCAGCATGAGGAATAAAACTACTCATTTATCAGACCAGTACTTAAATATCATATAAAAGAAGAAATATTGGCACTTTTTATATCTGTCGACAAAGTTTTTAGTCTCCGTAGACTGAAAACTATGAACCAAAAAGAATAAAATATGATGCCGGTATGGAATAACCAAGAAAAGGTCAATGTTGGCACCCTATATTGATGAGTACAACACATATAGCATTTTGAAACTTAAAATCCTTCACTCTAATGTCTAACAATCAATCTTGAGGTACAAAAAGTACTCAATTATCAAGCCGGTACAAGAATATCAATAAAAAGAAAGAAATATTGTCGCCTTTTATTGTTATCGACACAAATATAAGTAACCGTAGACTTATACAGTGTCAAATTATCCATCCTAAGAATGAAATGTTCATGCCGGCACAGAAGTATCATCAAAAAGAAAGAAATATTGTCGCCTTTTATTGTTATCGACACAAATACAAGTAACCGTAGACTTATACAGTGTCAAATTATCCATCATAAGAATAAAATGTTCATGCTGGCACAGAAGTATCATCAAAAGGATAGATATTGGCACCATTTATAGATGCAGACAACAAATACAGCACCCTGAAACATTCATTTCTTCACTTTTGTGTCTGAGAATCCATCTAAACTCATAAATATTATAAAACATATGAAATATTGTCACTTTTAATGGGTATCGACATAAATATCAGTAACCGTACACTTATAAATCTCTCAATTGTTGTCAAATTATGCATTCTTATAGTTGTCGACAAAAGTTTTAGTAACCGTAAACTCCAAACCTGTGTAAAACTATCAATCCTGAGGTACCGAAAGGATAAAATGTTAATGCCGGTAAGTAATAACCAAGAAAATGGTCAATATTGGCACCCTATATTGCTGAATGCAACAAATACAGCACTTCAAAACCTTTATTCTTTCACTTTTATGTCTGACAATCCATTTGAATGTATCAAATGTCCTCTATTACCAGGCCAGTACAAGAATATTATAACAAAGATGAAATAGTGTCGCTTTAAATTGTTTCACGACATAAATATCAGTAACCGTACACTTATAAATCTCTCAATTTGTGTCAAACTATTCATTCTTAGATTCAAATAATGATGCGGACCAGAAAAATCAGGAAGAAAGGAAGATATTGGCACCTTTTGTTGATACCGACAACAAATTTTGTTATTTAAACTTGTTTTCATTCCCATTTAATGTCAAACAACCCATCAGGATGTATCTAAAAGTACTCAATTATAAGGCCAGTACCAGAATATCATTCAAGAGAAGAAATATTGGCTCTTTTATTCTTGTCGACAAAAGTTTTAGTATAACCGTAGACTTACGAGCGCTTAATATTTGAAAAACTTTTCATCGCGAGGTACATAAAGAATCAAATTATTATGCCGGTAGAGAATATTCAACAAAAGGGTAAATATTGGCCCAAGATATTGATTAATACAACAAATATTGCAACTTCACACTTAAGCTCCTTCATGGAAGGCTATCTTTTTTTAATTAATTAGGTGGAGCACATTGGACTGTTGTACTAACACATAAGTCAGGGCCTATTACATTTGAATTCCCAAATACATCTTCAATATTAAGGCACCAAAATGTGCGCAATTAAATTATCTTTCTAAAACGCTTAACAGTTCATAAATCGGACCACTAACGAAAGAGCTACGTTTAAACAAAATTTGCTTATATTCCAAATCAGATTATCTCCCCTGCTTCACAATATGCAAATAAGGTATATTTTTATAGAAAACCCTTACTATAATCCAAACCCAAACCAAAACCCTCACGCATGCGCAGAAGTGAAAAGGTGCACACATGCGCAGAAGTCAAAAGGTGCACGAATCTCGTCAAAGTCCCCTTCCCTAACCCTAACCCTAACCCTAACCCTAACCCTAACCCTAACCCTAACCCTAACCCTAACCCTAACCCTAACCCTAACCCTAACCCTAACCCTAACCCTAACCCTAACCCTAACCCTAACCCTAACCCTAACCCTAACCCTAACCCTACCCTAACCCTAACCCTAACCCTAACCCTAACCCTAACCTAACCCTAACCTAACCCTAACCCTAACCCTAACCCTAACCCTAACCCTAAAAATCAGGAAGAAAGGAAGATATTGGCACCTTTTGTTGATACCGACAACAAATTTTGTTATTTAAACTTGTTTTCATTCCCATTTAATGTCAAACAACCCATCAGGATGTATTTAAAAGTACTCAATTATAAGGCCAGTACCAGAATATCATTCAAGAGAAGAAATATTGGCTCTTTTTATTCTTGTCGACAAAAGTTTTAGTATAACCGTAGACTTACGAAGCGCTTAATATTTGAAAACTTTTCATCGCGAGGTACATAAAGAATCAAATTATTATGCCGGTAGAGAATATTCAACAAAAGGGTAAATATTGGCCCAAGATATTGATTAATACAACAAATATTGCAACTTCACACTTAAGCTCCTTCATGGAAGGCTATCTTTTTTTAATTAATTAGGTGGAGCACATTGGACTGTTGTACTAACACATAAGTCAGGGCCTATTACATTTGAATTCCCAAATACATCTTCAATATTAAGGCACCAAAATGTGCGCAATTAAATTATCTTTCTAAAACGCTTAACAGTTCATAAATCGGACCACTAACGAAAGAGCTACGTTTAAACAAAATTTGCTTATATTCCAAATCAGATTATCTCCCTGCTTCACAATATGCAAATAAGGTATATTTTATAGAAAACCCTTACTATAATCCAAACCCAAACCAAAACCCTCACGCATGCGCAGAAGTGAAAAGGCACACATGCGCAGAAGTCAAAGGTGCACGAATCTCGTCAAAGTCCCTTCCTAACCTAACCCTAACCCTAACCCTAACCCTAACCCTAACCCTAACCCTAACCCTAACCCTAACCCTAACCCTAACCCTAACCCTAATACCCTAACCCTAACCCTAACCCTAACCCTAACCCTAACCCTACCCTAACCCTAACCCTAACCCTAACCCTAACCCTAACCCTAACCCTAACCCTAACCCTAACCTTTTTCGGCTCAATTTACTTTATTTTATCTCCGATTTCACGCTACCACTTGTGCATTGAGATTATTGAAACGTATATCATTTAATTTCCAGGTATCATTGAAAATCAACTAGTGCGTTTCCCTGTTATTCAAACCTGGGATACAGCTGGAAACAAGACTTTCAAGTTAATCCCAAACAAATTTGTTGCGTTGTGTTCCCCGGATGCCAGTGATAAAGAAGGAGAAGCGGAGAGGTTAACAACTGCAATAATACAAGAACTTGAGTTGCGACAATTGACATATGCTAGAAAGTTCAATTATCTGAGAGGAACAGCATTCCCTTGGATTATACCGGTAATGGATAAGCTAAACAAAAGGAAGAAAAGACTAAATGCTAGACAACTTCTTGATACACTGACATTTCTTTCTTGTGTAGCATTGATTCAACAGAAGTGGTTTGTAAACTTTCAACATCTAGAACCAATGCTGTCGACACTCCTGTAAATCAATTTACAATGCAAATGTTAGAAATACTAGGAATATAGATTTGTCCTTCGTTGGGAAACTCCAAATTCGACGTCTACATAAAAGCATACCTTTTCAGTTGCCACAGGCTACCGCTACAGCTACAATTGCCGAAAAACCAGAAGTGGATATTCCAAAGCCAACTGAAGAAAGTGAAGATGTAAACCAAATACAAGATGTCGTGGAAGATTATGGAGAGAACACGCAATGTCAAGATGTAGAAAAACCACCAACAACGCACCTTCCTATGGCTGTAAACACTTTTTGGACGGCCCCTGAACTAGAAATTTTGCATGCTTTCAACACGAAGGAATACAGAAAAAGTACCTTCAAACAACTTTTTGAAATATACTGCAATTTATGTCGTGATAGGAAACTAGCGGACAGAAATTACACAAGTTTTAAGAGAAACTGATCCGTGTCATGAGCAATGAATGAATTGAAATATGTTTTACTTTCCAGATTGTTTATTAATTTTCCAGAAATTTATGAAATATTCAGCCTACAACAGCATTTTCAAGTTATACATAAATATTTTATCAACCCTTGCTTTTTCTCTCTCTGATATCTCAGTCGATTTTGGGACAATACATGTCATGAAATACCACATAAACTTCAGACATAACAAAACCATGTTCCATGTAATCCTACTTTTATGAATGTTTTCAAATGTTTTTTTTTCTATTTTTATACATATATTATGATGTATGACTTGTTTTATATTGGCATAGTTTATCCTTAAATTTCATAATTCTTCGTTCAATTTTTTTTTCTTGCGCATGCGCAGTCGATCCTTCACTAAGAATTATATCGGCCTATGCACAGTTTTTTTTAGTTACACTTTGGTCTCTCCTCGTTTTTCATGTCTTTTCAAAAAACAATTGCAGGTTGCAGGTTACAGCTATTCGCCATATTAAGAAAGCGGTGCTGCTTATGTTATAAATTTAAATGTCACGTGACATGTATTGGCCAACCGTGACAACCAAAACAAAATGGTAGAACAAATTGATACTGGCCCCAGATATTGATGAATACAACAAATATTGCAACTTCACACTTAAATTCCTTCATGGAAGGCTATGCTATCTTTTTTTAATTAATTAGGTGGAGCACATTGGACTGTTGTACTAACACATAAGTCAGGGCCTATTACATTTGAATTCCCAAATACATCTTCAATATTAAGGCACCAAAATGTGCGCAATTAAATTATCTTTCTAAAACGCTTAACAGTTCATAAATCGGACCACTAACGAAAGAGCTACGCTTAAACAAAAATTTGCTTATATTCCAAATCAGATTATCTCCCCTACTTCACAATATGCAAATGAGGTATACTTTTATAGAAAACCCTTACTATAATCCAAACCCAAACCAAAACCCTCAGGCATGCGCAGAAGTGAAAAGGTGCACACATGCGCAGAAGTCAAAGGTGCACGAATCTCGTCAAAGTCCCTTCCTAACCCTAACCCTAACCCTAACCCTAACCCTAACCCTAACCCTAACCCTAACCCTAACCCTAACCCTAACCCTAACCCTAACCCTAACCCTAACCCTAACCCTAACCCTAACCCCTAACCCTAACCCTAACCCTAACCCTAACCCTAACCCTAACCCTAACCCTAACCCTAACCCTAACCCTAACCCTAACCCTAACCCTAACCCTAACCCTAACTCCAAACCTGTGTAAAACTATCAATCCTGAGGTACCGAAAGGATAAAATGTTAATGCCGGTAAGTAATAACCAAGAAAAATGGTCAATATTGGCACCCGATATTGCTGAATGCAACAAATATAGCACTTCAAAACCTTTATTCTTTCACTTTTATGTCTGACAATAAATTTGAATGTATCAAATGTCCTCTATTACCAGGCCAGTACAAGAATATTATAACAAAGATGAAATAGTGTCGCTTTTAATTGTTTCGCGACATAAATATCAGTAACCGTACACTTATAAATCTCTCAATTTGTGTCAAACTATTCATTCTTAGATTCAAATAAAGATGCCGGACCAGAAAAATCAGGAAGAAAGGAAGATATTGGCACCTTTTGTTGATACCGACAACAAATTTTGTTATTTAAACTTGTTTTCATTCCCATTTAATGTCAAACAACCCATCAGGATGTATTTAAAAGTACTCAATTATAAGGCCAGTACCAGAATATCATTCAAGAGAAGAAATATTGGCTCTTTTATTCTTGTCGACAAAAGTTTTAGTATAACCGTAGACTTACGAAGCGCTTAATATTTGAAAACTTTTCATCGCGAGGTACATAAAGAATCAAATTATTATGCCGGTAGAGAATATTCAACAAAAAGGGTAAATATTGGCCCAAGATATTGATTAATACAACAAATATTGCAACTTCACACTTAAGCTCCTTCATGGAAGGCTATCTTTTTTTAATTAATTAGGTGGAGCACATTGGACTGTTGTACTAACACATAAGTCAGGGCCTATTACATTTGAATTCCCAAATACATCTTCAATATTAAGGCACCAAAATGTGCGCAATTAAATTATCTTTCTAAAACGCTTAACAGTTCATAAATCGGACCACTAACGAAAGAGCTACGTTTAAACAAAATTTGCTTATATTCCAAATCAGATTATCTCCTGCTTCACAATATGCAAATAAGGTATATTTTATAGAAAACCCTTACTATAATCCAAACCCAAACCAAAACCCTCACGCATGCGCAGAAGTGAAAAGGTGCACACATGCGCAGAAGTCAAAAGGTGCACGAATCTCGTCAAAGTCCCCTTCCCTAACCCTAACCCTAACCCTAACCCTAACCCTAACCCTAACCCTAACCCTAACCCTAACCCTAACCCTAACCCTAACCCTAACCCTAACCCTAATACCCTAACCCTAACCCTAACCCTAACCCTAACCCTAACCCTACCCTAACCCTAACCCTAACCCTAACCCTAACCCTAACCCTAACCCTAACCCTAACCCTAACCTTTTTCGGCTCAATTTACTTTATTTTATCTCCGATTTCACGCTACCACTTGTGCATTGAGATTATTGAAACGTATATCATTTAATTTCCAGGTATCATTGAAAATCAACTAGTGCGTTTCCTGTTATTCAAACCTGGGATACAGCTGGAAACAAGACTTTCAAGTTAATCCCAAACAAATTTGTTGCGTTGTGTTCCCGGATGCCAGTGATAAAGAAGGAGAAGCGGAGAGGTTAACAACTGCAATAATACAAGAACTTGAGTTGCGACAATTGACATATGCTAGAAAGTTCAATTATCTGAGAGGAACAGCATTCCCTTGGATTATACCGGTAATGGATAAGCTAAACAAAAGGAAGAAAAGACTAAATGCTAGACAACTTCTTGATACACTGACATTTCTTTCTTGTGTAGCATTGATTCAACAGAAGTGGTTTGTAAACTTTCAACATCTAGAACCAATGCTGTCGACACTCCCTGTAAATCAATTTACAATGCAAATGTTAGAAATACTAGGAATATAGATTTGTCCTTCGTTGGAAACTCCAAATTCGACGTCTACATAAAAGCATACCTTTTCAGTTGCCACAGGCTACCGCTACAGCTACAATTGCCGAAAACCAGAAGTGGATATTCCAAAGCCAACTGAAGAAAGTGAAGATGTAAACCAAATACAAGATGTCGTGGAAGATTATGGAGAGAACACGCAATGTCAAGATGTAGATAAACCACCAACAACGCACCTTCCTATGGCTGTAAACACTTTTGGACGGCCCCTGAACTAGAAATTTTGCATGCTTTCAACACGAAGGAATACAGAAAAGTACCTT
>JAASAO010001833.1:0-29175 GCA_017311375.1 Mytilus coruscus | reverse complement strand
TATATATTTATTTATTTATTTATGTAACATGATTCAATTTATAAATTTTTTTCTATTTTCTTTTTCGTTTTCCTTTGTCATGTTTGTGTTTTATCTTAATTATTTCAACTTAAATATACTAGGGTTTCTTTTTTGCCATATTTCAAATTGTTATGTGTTAAGCTTCATGAACTGTTGGTAATATCAAACTTTGTATACTCGTACTAAACTACATATGAATCGTTACATCAGATTATAAAATTGCATGTGATTTCTGGTATTAAAACTTTGCCCGAGAAAATTAAATGGTCACTTTGTAATCCAAGTAATTAACATTTAATAAACACCCCAAAAGAGCGCCACAACTTTTAACTTGTCTTTCTAAATTAATAATTGCAGAAATATAAGAATATGTTTCTCACTTATTATAAACAGGGCGAAATAGCAGGGAGACCACAAATTATTTAACTATTAAATCAATATTATCTAAAATATAACTTACACGTAAAATTACGTTTACTGCACTTGTTCTCAATTACAAGGGAGCTGTCTAATTGACCTCATATAACTCTGTTCTGCCCTAGAACAGATTTTGACACTTGTACCGATTACAAATGTGACATCAAAGTTTACTTACAGACTTGTCTATTGGGCTTAACCTAATATCTTATGACCATTTATCATGCCAATTGCAGAAGGAACGAACAGTTCATTACGTTAATAAAGAACAAAATGATATGAATTTACGACAATTGGTACTACACTAGTTACAAAAAATGAAAACATCACGTTCTAAATTTCATGCGTCCGAAGCGCTTTTCTTGATTTAATTTCGTCGGGAACGCAGAAAGCCGAATATTTGAAAGCCAATGATGTACAAGAACCCAAACATTTGAAGAGCTATATAACCACAAAAGAACATAAAAAAATAACCAAATTTATCCAAGGCTAACTTTGCCTGAGTGAGTTGAAATGTTAGTTTCTTTATAATATCAAATTGTATAAACGGACAATTTTAGAAAGGATTGTTATAAATCATGTCAATACCGAAGTACTTACTACTGAGCTGATGATACCCTCGGGGACTGATAGTCCGCAAGCAGAGGTATCGCCCCAGTGCTGTAAAAATGAAATCCTCACGTTGTAAATTTTATGCGTCCGAAGAGCTTTTCTGGATTACCTTTCATCAGGAACGCTCAAAGCCGAATATTTGAAAGCCAAGGATGTACAATAACCTAAACATCTCAAGAGCTATATAACCAAAAAAGGACCTAAAAATAGACCAATCCATCTAAGACCAACTTTTCCCGAGGGTGTTGAAACCTTAGTTTCGTTATAATATCAAAATTTATAAACGAACAATTTTAGAAAGTTTTGTTATAAATCATTTTAGTACCGAAGTACTGACTACTAAACTGATGATACCCTCATGGACTGATAGTCAACCATCAGAGTATCGATCCAGTGCTGTAAAAAATGAAAACCATGCGTTATAAATTTCATTATTGTCTGGATTTATCTCTGTCAGGAACGCTCAACGCTGAATATTTGAAAGCCAAAGATGTACAAGAACTTAAATATTGTTGTCAATATAATGGAATTGTATGCGACTGTCATACAAGTGAGAGGTTTAACTAGCTATAAAACCAGGTTTAATCAACCATTTTCTACACAAGGAAATGCCTGTACCAAGTCAGGAATATGATAGTTGTTTTCCAATCATTTGATGTGTTTGAGCTTTTGATTTTGCCATTTAATAAGGGACTTTCCGTTTTGAATTTTCCTTGGAGTTCGGTATTTTTGATATTTTACATTTGAGGAGTTATATAACCAAAAAAAAAAAAGGACCTACAAATAAATAAATAGTTTCTGTTTTGTGTTTTTTTGTCACAACGACACTCAATTGTATTTCTGTATTTTTATATAATTGTATTATATCTTGGCCATGTTAAAGGGGCATTAGCTGTCAAATTCATGTTCACCGATTTGACTCAAATTCTCATATTCGACTTATAACATACTAAAACGTATATCCAAATTGAAAAAAAGTCTAAAATAAACAATTTACGATGCATAAACTCGATAGTATGTATCAGCATTTCGTGTGTATTTTAGTCTAGACGCCATCTAACTAACCAGGGGGTCCTCGGTGGCCGAATGGTCTAAGTAGTTACGACTGTAATCACTAGCCAGTCAACACTGAGGTTGTGAGCTCGAACCCCGCTCGTGCGGGTGCACTCGACTCCAATCTTAATTGACTAGGATTGTCAGTTTTCCTATCGAAGGTCGGTGGTTTTCTCCCGGCACTCCGGCTGCCTCCACCAATAAAAAATGACCGCCACGAAATAGCCAAAAAGCGGTGCTTAAAAGTGGCGTAAAAACACCAAAAAATCAAAATCAAATCTAATTAACCATCGAGGTGACCTTCCGAAAACTGCTGACGGTCATATAACCCGATATAAACATAAACATAGCTATAAATAGATAGCGAACTCGTGCAAATGGACTTTTCTAGGTCTGTTTGGTTTTATATTATAGGTTAAAACAATATGTTAATAATCGTCTTTACCTGTGTAAGAATGAAGAACACTTATAGTTCATGCGTAACCCATCTCTAGCTAAGGGGTTCAATTGAAGTTCACATGAATACGGATTTAATGAAGTCGAATTATTCACTTGCAAGTGAATAATTCATTAGCGATATTTCATTGTTTTTTTTGACAAAACTGAACCAAACCGGCTGCTAAAAGCGAATTATTATTTCACTTTCATTAATGATTGAACAACAAAAAAAAATCATATTTTATTTTTTTCTATATCTCGTAGCTAATGCCCCTTTAAGTTATGATGGTCGCCTGAGTTTGAAAAGGAATTTAGTACGCATTTGGTTTATTGTTGATATGTTATATTCAAAGGAAAAAAGTATTACACTTAAAACCTGACATTTGACTGAATATTTAAAAAAACCCAGGAATAATGAAAACATACATACGGTAAATACTAAACAAAATATGAATACGACTATTTAAATTCATAATTTTGGCTTAAATTATATCATAAGAGAGAGAGAGAGAGAGAAAGAGAGATAAAAGAGAGAGAGAGAGAGGAATTAATTCGATATATATTTTTTTTTAGGGGAAATATTTGATTTACCATATTTAATAGTCATTTAATAATTTAATAATGCGTTTTTATTCCGTAAATTCTAATAACAAACGATTCATATGTTTTATCCAGGGCTATCGAATAACATATATGATGTAACAGCTATATTGTTTGTATTATTGGTGGTTATAGCAGTTGCTCTAGTTAAAGCAGTTTTGGTAGTTGTATTGATCGTTTTAGCAGTTGTTTTAGCTATTACAGTGTTGACTGCTTTCTTCTGTCTACGACGAAAAGGTAGGATATTACACAAAAATAAAGGCATACAATGCATACAACTGTGTGTTTAGCACAACATTGAATCGTGTATGTTGATTCTCTCTTTTATAACTTAGATTTTATTATTCCGTTCTTATATTACCAAGATAGAAATGTGTGTAAAATACAAAATTTAAATTCATTGATAGATGCTATTGTCAGCATTTTTGTGATTATATCACTTCCGTGGAAATATTTTTCTCGTTTTGTTCACAGATTTCCTAGACTTTTGCATGATTTGTAAAGTGTATCCAGTATATCCTTTAAGATTATTTTAATTGACTGGAACAATTATGTTTCATTCTGCAAGTAACATCAAGCTTTCTGTTATTTTATAATATTGTGTTTTAGGAGAGGGGATGAGGGGCAGTACGCACAAGGTTTATTATTTTCGTAATGATTATTCCTAATTGATGATATGAAATTGAACTTGATTTTTCTTTACAGCAAACAAAGAATCTGGTATTTACAATCCGTATGTATATTTGATTGATAGTTCAATACATTATGTGCTTTTATAATTTTTAACACATGAAATGCCATGAATTTACCATGCAACATGTTAAACAATGTTAACGAGAAGTGGTACTCACAATGTCACCATATCATAACTTAAATTCACTTGTCAACTAGTCATTGTGTAATACTTACAATCTTTGAACAAGATGCTTGTAGTTCACCAATCCTTAGGTGTTTACTATAGAACGCATAACACTTCTACGGATAGGTCAATGCACAAACCAATTTTAAAATTTCAAGTTCTGGAATCTCATTATCTTCCAGTACAGCACAATACGTATCACTATGAAGAGAATTTTTCTCAAAAATAATGAGGTTGAAGACAGTTCTTTTTTGTTAATACACTACTTGGAATTATTTACCCTTTCCAAATAATAATAATTACAACACCAGCATGTATACATGCTGTACTTTTACTCCATACTACCTGATAATACAGGATACATTATTAATCCAAATCACTGTATTAAACATACACACTGCATTCGGAACTACTAGAGGCACTTTACTTACCGATTGGAATATTTAGAATGAAGTTAACACTTCAATGACCAACAAAACATTTACAGTGATAAACGGCTGCCAATGGTTGTTAGTATCCTACACAACAACATAATACTGTAGGTCTGACAATACACTGATATATTTTCTTGAGCTGGTTTATGTACAGTTTTGATCGGAACATTATACCGAAAATGTGGCGTTAAGGTCGCAAGATCATACAGAATTTAGCTCTTTTGTCAAGAAACAGATAGTGCTATAAGCATGGGGAAATAAAGAACATAGTTTTATGTGCAACATGATAATTGAAGTTTCTCATCACTATTATCGAAGAATTAAATTTTATCGTTTCATTACGAACATTTAAAATATGGACTCTTAACCCTTAATTCATAATTTTCATGTAAACATAAAACATAAAACATGGTATGAACTCGCTGTTTAAAAAAAATGCAGGATATTCAATAATCACGTAGCAATTTTAAATCCTCATAGTTGTCTATCATAGTAGTACACTGGAAATGACAGGTTCCGAAGTTTTATTCTGGATGATTGTCTGAATTAACTACAACTGTACTACCTGCACATCTAAAATTTCAGATACTATAAGGATTGCAATTTTAGTTTATGACGTTTCATTTCATTAACAAATATGTAATGGGTATTCTTCTACAGGAAACTTTTAACATATGAGTTAAAGGTATTGTTTTTCATAATTTTCTTCATTATTTTCTTTGCTTTATATATGTTATAATTTTTCATCTTAAGCTTCATAACTGAGAATTTGATGAATTTTCAGCTAACTTTCTTGAAAATGTGGCCACATAAAGTTTATTTAGGTCATTCAAAATTGAGAACGTTTGTATTGCACATTTTATCTCAAGGTTATTGCCGTTTGATTAGATTGTAGCTTAGAAACTCTCTTGTGTTTTACCAATAGACAATCTACAATTATTGGTTAACTACAGACCAACAGTTTACCAGTATACAGAGCTAACCACACAATATCTTACAGTATTTAGCCGAATTACATACATCTATTATCTAATATCTTATATTATTTTGCAATAATGAATTAATATTTTTCTATTTTATAGCAGGGAAGAAGAAGTTAGAGAGAATTTCCAAAGTAATATATGATGACATATTTCAGATTTAAAAACAATTCTCATTGTTTTAGTCTTGCAGTAAAAGGAGATGTTGGACATTAGTCAACTAGATAGCAACTCAAAGACACAAAAACAAAAGACATCTAAAATAAAATCCATATACAATATGATACAATATTTAAGTGAATACACAACAAGTCAAAATCTGATCACTCCAGTTAGAAATGTTATTTGTATATTAAACAGACTTTCAAAGACTAGTCATCAACATCCAATTCCGAAACAAATACATGTATAGGTAAAAGATATTGTCAACACATGACAATGTTCTTGATTATGGGACAGGTACATGCACATATAGAAACGTAAACGATCACAACCCTCCATTTTAATTGGTAGAATAACAAGGGATACAATTAAGAACACCAGAAACAATATGTACAAAAAAAAAATAATAAAGGAAATGATCGAAATGGGCCCTTTGAAATCAGCAGCAGTCAAGTTTTTTTTTTTTTTAAAAAATGGGCAAACTTCTTTGATCTTTTAACTAGTTACACGAAACCGATTTCCCTTTTTTTAATGCAGTGCTATAATAATGTTTTCAATAACATAAACACTATCTTGTGTTTGACAAAATTTTGCGCTTTTTGTAAAATGTTCACGCATATAATCTTTTCCTATTTTTGCTGTAATTTTCATTAATTTGCTTTAGTGGAACCAATTGACAACCAGCTCTATCTTTCATCAGATGACCCGGATTTAGCTCATGTACATAACTTACGTAATCAAAGCGAAACAAATACAAGTTTGCCATCAACTTCTCGTGATAACCAAACTTACCAGATGCAACTTAATAACGAAAATGGAGGTACTTTAATAAGACTGTAAAGATGGTTTCTGCTTTTTTTTTTTGTACATGTTTGAGAACAGTTATATATAATATTTGAGAGGAATGAATGAACATAATCTATCACATACAAATATCCATTACACAACAACTGTGCATGTACATATATATTGTATACTAGTAGTCCTTATTCACAATCATGTCCTCTTTTCCTCGAATTTGACTGTTACACTTATCACCGATTTGGTACTTTTATTAGCAACATATTGGTTGCTACATATGTAGCAGGACCTGCTTACCCTTCCAACGCACATGAGGTTACCTCTTATTTGTTTAAAAGGGACTTATGTTGATCGTGCGTTATTTTTAAGTATTATTCCTTGTGATTTTTAATTGTCAAAGTCTGTATTGTTTATACCGTTCTGACAGTCTTGTATATTCTTTGTCATGATAAACTTGTTTCACAGTTTCTCAGTCGGTCAAGTTTCAGGAATAGCTGTCTAATTGGCAATCATACCACTTGTTGATTGTGACATTTTGACTGATTGTGGATTCGCACTCGTATATGAATCATGCATAGCAAGGAACCCTAACCCTGTTGACGCATTGGTCTCCTTACGTTACAATTCTCTAATGCTGTTGTTTTTTACCTTGATCTGTCATCTGAATCGATTGAGAAGATTTTAACGTCGGATACCTACTGTTGTCTATATTTCATCCTATTTCTACAAAAAAAAAAAAAAAATTAGGACAAAACGAACGCACCCGTTGATGACTTCCGTGACGTTGAACAGACAGCTGAACTAGAGACACAATCATTTTATTCACTTTACTTTCCTCTTTAATTTATTTAAAGTTTATTTAAAACGGTTATTTGTAGAAACATATGTAAGAATGAAGCACCTTACGCAAAAATATTGATATAAAAGCTTTTATATTATTTTATAATGCTTTATATATTTCACTTTAGCAAATGTTCGAAGACCATGTACTTATATAAACAGGGGCGTGGTCTCGTCAGTGAATAACCGTCAGGTAACTATAATGACGACTATTTCTATATGTTCAACTCGCTTCAGAAGACAGACTTAACTTACACAACCTATCCACATAATCACTGATGAACTATAGACACATGTCATATATCTAACTTTCTACATGCATGGCCTAGAACATCGATACGTATGAGTCTTCTGATATTATGATCATTGTTTGCTCAAGATCGTCAGGAAATAGTCTATAAAATTGAGAATGGAAATGGGAATGTGTCAAAGAGACAACAACCCGACCAAAGAGCAGAAAATAGCCGAAGGCCACCAATGGGTCTTCAATACAGCGAGAAAATCCCGCACCCGGAGGCGTGCTTCAGTTGGCCCCTGAATATGTATCAAAAATATGTACTAGTTCAGTAATAATGGACGTCATACTAAACTCTGAAATATATAAAAGAAACTAAAATTAAAAATCATACAAGACTAACCAAGGCCAGAGGCTCCTGACTTGGGACAGGCGCAAAAATGCGGCGGGGTTAAACATGTTTTTGAGATCTCAACCCTTCCCCTATACCTCTAGCCAATGTAGAAAAAACAAACACACAGCAATACGCACAGTAAAACCTAGTTTAAAAGAAGCCCGAGTCCGATGTCAGAATAGGTAACAAAAGAAACTAAACAAAATGACAATGATACATAAATTAACAAAGGACTACTAGCAGTTACTGACATGCCAGCTTCAGACCTCAAATAAACTGATTGCATACTCAGGACGATAAAAATAAAAAAAATATAAAAGGGACGTTCTACTATTTTTGTCTGTCAGTATTATGGCTTGGAAATTAGAGTTGACTGCGAGAAAAAGATTGTTCCGTAAAAACAGTGCATTTGCTTTACTGTTGTCGAAAATCTTTCCAATTCTTTCCTTTTACCTACTTTTTACACGATTCGGCCGTCCTGTTTTCATTACACGTATTTTGTCATGGACTTATGTTTTTCCTTCATTTCAGATTTGTGAAACAAGTCTAAACTATACGGAAATTACATTCAACGAAGCACCGACAATGCATGATGCTGCTATACATGGAACATGTGGAAGTGTTAATAGAACAATTTATTCTGAAATAGATTTAATGGCAGATCCTGTAGCGCCACTTTCTAGCAGCGAAAGTGAATGCGATGAAAGCGACGAGAGTGATATCTTATCCATGCATATGTAAAATATTGATAGTTAATACAGAGAGTAGAGAAAGCAACGAGTCGTACTTTATATATATATATATATATATATATATATATATATATATTTATGATTTTAACAATAAATTGAGTAGGTAATGATGTAGTAATTAATAAGTTCATGAGAATTTGCTTATACGCGAGCCTACCTAATGAAGATACATGTATCCGTAGGAATTGTAGAATTTGTTGTTATTATGTCATTTAGTCGGTATTCTGCTGATGGACAATCATCACATGTACAGTAACTATTGCTTTGATATTTGAATGCGTTAAATGATATAATTAGTTAATTTCTGGTTGTTTATGGAAATATTATAAAAATTTGGTTGCTACTGCTTTAGACAAAATTGACCTTCAACGGTGATATCCGTTTTATTGAAGTCAATTTGGTTTGAATTTATCAACCGGATTTTTGTTTTTTGTTGTTTTTGTTGTTTTTTTTTCGTTTAGATTTGTGCAAGTAGATTTTGAAATGCATGCTATAAACACGTGTTGTCCACATGAAAGTAATATACAAAATTTGTAGATAGATACTGTATTAACATGATTTACTAACTTGCGCTTATTCTGAGATGTTGTTTGTTAATCGACATAATTTGTAGCAGTATGGAATAATTACATTTATATGTATGAATCAACCAGTCTTCACATAGTTCAAGGCTGATTTGTTCTTTCTAAAGCTCTAACATATTGAAATGAATAGTAATAATTGGAGGTATATAGGCAGATGGAGAAAATTTGATTATGGCTGTCATGATTAATACTGCATATATACTGTTTACTAAACGAACAATGCCTGTGTCGAAGTTCAAAAAAACTAAAGTTCAAAGTCTTGTTTTAAATGGTTTGACTACAGTTTGCTTTTTATGAATTACGTGGTCACGTGTGGTAATATTATTGACATCTTCCTGCTACTTCTAATATACTGTCTAAGGAGATTTGAATCACCTGTTATCAAGTTTTACCTATCAATAAATGTACATTATTTACCTCATTTAAAGTATTATTTATCGATCAAGTACATCCGTCTGCTGTTCACAATATCGTATGTACATAATTAGTCCGTCAGATACCAGTATTTCTATTGTTTTTTTAGATTAGATTACATTTGAATTTTACAGGTGGCACTAGATTAACGTAAATTTCATCTTCTATCGTGATATTCTTAATGGAACAATCAAAACAGTACGATGAAAGACAAAATGATAGAAAATATGAAATATTCTAACGAAAATTTAATACAAATTATTCGTAGATTGTTTTCAAAGCGGTTAGCGCACGCTCTAGATAATACCTCAAAGTTAAATTTGTTAACCAACTGAGTTATGTTTGCAAGAACTATCAGTACATTTATTTTGATAGTACAGAAATATGAGTGTGAAGATTTATGTTTTTTACTCTGTTTGGTGTTAATTTTAGTATACATTGCTTTGTTTTCTTACATTTATTTAGCTGTATCATTATCATATAATGCATATTTGCTAATTTTTCAATGTATAGCTTTAAAAAAGTATCCAACTTATATTTGTTTATTAACCGAAACGTTTTATTTATGACATGATACTGGCAGCTATGATAAAGGTATTGCAAACTACATTCGTGTATAAAGAAAGTGTCACATCGATTGTTTCCGATTAATAAAGTCAAGGTTGTTTTTTAAGGTAAAAGTAACACTATATAAAAACAAAATTGTCTTTTTTATACTTTTGCCCGATTATGTTCAGTTCATTTTACTTTTTAAAACAATCCAAAAAATGAAAGACTCGTTGCAAACCATACCAAACTGGTTTCGAAGGATTTCAATCGCTTCCGCCTCATCTTGTTGTTAAGGTAAATACGTATAAACACATGTTATCGATTTTACGAAACTTGCTATTGGTGAAAACTTGGCCAGATACGTTTGAGTCCAAAAGTCTATAAACTATAAATATAAATGTGACAAGCAATCATCCTGGTGTATCATGGCAGAACTCAACATTGGATTGTTCTATAAAAATGCCACAATAAGGCACTAATTTCGATTTGAAGGGGAGCAGCATAAAAAAGAGATAAAAGCACCGAGTTGCAGGAATGTAATGACAAACTTTTCAAAACATTACTCCATTCGGTAAAAAGAGTACAAAAGTAATAACATATAATTGAGGAATTTAAAAGAAAATTTCATGACCCACCGACCGACAACAACATGATCAAACAGAAAAACTAAAATCAAAAATAACAACAGACCTCGCATTCTAACAAGACCAACCCAATTTAAATTAGTTCAGGGACTCAGGGTGCTTTCCAAAGAGTAAGCGGTTTTTTCTTGACAACTATTTTGGTTATAAAATATGAACGAAGGACGAAATTATTGATATAAAGAATATAAAAGAGTAGTGTTCATTCTAAAGACATATTTCCGTAGCGGTCAAAAAAATCTGGCGGCGACTCTGAAACTTTTGATAATGTACTCTTGGTTCAAAATCTATAATCTGCAACAAAAAGTCAAAATAATCATTATAGTAAATTAAATCTTTAAGGCTCATTTTTTAAATGCTTTTAAAATGTAAATAGAGGCAACAGTTGTATACCACTGGTCAATAATCATAAATCGACAAAGCGAAAACAAATACGGGTTACAAACTAAAACCGAAGGGAAACACATCAACTAAATGAGAAAATCAACGGAACAACAGAAACACTGAACTGCAACAAAAACAAACACCAGCATACATAAAATCAGACTATTTGATAACAACCGCCATATTTCTGACTTGGTACAGGGAATTTTAGGAAAAAATGTTGGGTTAAAACTGGTTTTATGGCTAGCCAAACCTCTCGCTTATATGGTAATGTTAAAAATACCGCTAAAATGACAACATTACGTGACAGGAATACAGTCAAAATAAACGCAAGAACACTCAGGACAGAGAAATACATATATGAATAATATAATAGTACATTATAATATATAAACCACTGAACGGACACCTCCCATTAATTCACGATAGCACACCAGGACACCACAAACTAAGTATAAACTGCGCGTCACACGAATGTATGTTTAAAAATAACAATAACTCCAAGGAAAATTCAAAACGGAAAGTCCACTATCAAATAGGAAAATCAAAATCTCAAGCAAATTAAACGAATGGAAAACAAATGTCATATTCTCGACTTGGAACAGGCATTTCCTTATATAGAAAATAGTGGATAAAATCTGTTTTTTTGCTAGCTAAATCACTCATTTAATGAATTTTATCTACTTAAAGTTAAGCAATATAATCATTTAATCATATTAGAAGAAAAAATACTTTGTAAATTGGGTGCGTCCGAGTCGCTTTCTGGGATTTATTTTCATCAAGAAAGCTAAAATCTAACTTTGTTGCTGGAGTGAGATATTAATTTTCTTAATTGTTTGAAATTTTATTAACTGGGAACAAAAGTGTTTTATTAATAATGTCAATACCGAAGTACTGGCTACTGAGCTTACAATGCCATCAAGGACTCACAGTAAACCAGCATTGGTATCGGCACAGTACTAATAAAAGCATATAACACTTTATAATTCCGTGCGTCTAAAAAGTAAGAAAAAAAAAAAAAAACGAACTTCGAGGAAATTCAAAACGGAAAATCCCTAATCAAATGGCAAAATCAAAAAGCTCAAACACATCAAACGAATGGATAACAACTATCGAATTCCTGACTAAAGCACTTTTTTGGAATTGACTATATCATGTACATCAGGAACGCGTAAAGTCAAAATTATGGAGGCCAGGGGATATATAGATACGGCAAAACGTTAGGAGCTAGAAATGTGTATGACCAAAATTAACCTTAAAAGGCTTATCATCTAATGTCAACTTTGCAAAAAGAAGTTAAGTTTCTTAATATATTTAATTTAATTATCAACGGAGAACTTTAAAACCAACATATGTATATATATATATATATATTTCAAACCATGTCAATACCAAAGTACTGACTACTGAGCTGCTAATAACCTCGGAGACAAACAGCCTACCAGAAGTTAACAATTGTAAAGCCAAGGATGTATGAAAACGTAGAAATGATAGGAGCTGCATGACTAAAGGGACATACACTAAATATCCAAACTAACCTCAGTTCAAATTTGACTGAAGAAGTTTGTACTTTTAGTTCTTCATAATTACTTAATTTGTCAACGGGTAACCTGAGGAAAGTATGTTACAAATCATGTCCATTCCAAAGTACTTATTACTGAAGTATGATACTTTCGTGGACTAAAAATCCATCCGCAGTGCTTGCTATAGAAAATAAACATTTTATACTTTCGTGCGTCATAATTATTTTTCCTGGATTAACCTTCAGCTGCTGAACGATCAAGGTAAAACCAATAGAAAGCCAGGAATGTATAGATATGAAAAAAAAAAACGTTGGAGCTATAAGACGAAAAAGACTTAAAAGTAGCAATTTTTTTGAAGGGCAATTGGAGTTTAGTTTCTTACTAACTACTATATATATTGATGACGGATTTAAAAACAAAATGTTAAAAATCATGGCTATATTATAGACTACCGAGGAAAAGGTAAATTACACTTCTTAAATTTCGAGCGTTCGGTCGCTATTCTTGATTTTAAACGAGAAGATTTCAACTTTCCAGTTATCAACTTCACATTTTGCAGCAGTAATAAACCATCTGCTCCATCGTATGGCGTTTACATATCTCAATTAACACGCTCGTTAATGGTCCCACTATACGGACTTTATCAACATTGGTGTGCTCCTTACACATGTTACACAAAAACTGCTCCAACATAGAAAGATGTCTGACTACATAAATTTTACAGTCGCCATCATCAAATGTTGAACGATACGATGTGTGTTTATCTCAACTCAAAAGGGAATTGCTTCCGAGGTTTTAGATCTTTAGATAGCAGTATATGTGTCTGGTCTGAAATTTAATCTATTGTGTCCTATTCTCAATTGTGAAATTTTGACTGACTGAAAATTTGCATGGCGAGTGATTAGATATAGGAAGATGTGGTGTGAGTGCCAATGAGACAACTCTCCATCCAAATAACAATTTATAAAGTAAACCATTATAGGTCAATGTACGGCCTTCAACACGGAGCCTTGGCTCACACCGAACAACAAGCTATAAAGGGCCCCAAAAGTACTAGTGTAAAACCATTCAAACGGTAAAACCAACGGTCTAGTCTATATAAAACGAGAAACGAGAAACACGTATAAATTACATAAACAAACGACAACTACTGTACATCAGATTCCTGACTTAGGACAGGTGCAAACATTTGCAGCGGGATTAAACGTTTTAATGGTACCAAACCTTCTCCTTTTTCTGAAACAATAGTATAACATCACAACATAGAAAACACACGATAAAACATCAATTGGAAGGCTTAACTCAATCAAAACGTAAATTAACACACTATGAAAGAATAAATTGATGCATGTATCGCAGACGACGCTGATCTCGAAAGGCGACCGGTTGCATTCCTTATTTTCACTCAGTTCCTGTTTGTTACATTGATTTATCTCTTTTAATCGATTTACGTGATGTGAACATAGGTAATCACTGTCTCCTCAATTAATTTTCATCAGTAACGCTCAAGGTAAAAAATTAAAACTCAGTGAGTCACCAGCAAAAACAAAAATTCTCTGACCATATTCCAACATTAAAATACCGTCAAAATTTCAC
This sequence comes from Mytilus coruscus, assembly GCA_017311375.1. NCBI lineage: Eukaryota > Metazoa > Mollusca > Bivalvia > Mytilida > Mytilidae > Mytilus > Mytilus coruscus. The sequence goes on along the minus strand of JAASAO010001833.1, from coordinate 14,886 downwards.
ATCAAGTTGATGTAAACAATTATAAGCAACCATAAGGCCTTATTTTATCATATATAGATTTCTATGATATCCCTTTCAAAAATATCTACTTTATCACTATTTTTTTCTGGGGACATAGTACATGTAGTAGGCTAAGCTTAGTTTTCTATGTTGTGTTTTGTGTTCTCTTGTTTGTCTATTAGTCGTTTTTCGGGTTTTTATTGCCAAGGTACTGTCAGTTTGTTTTTGGCTGCATTCAGATATCTCTTTGATATCTTTCGCCTCTCTGTTTCAATGTACTGAACTGCGTATTCAAATACATTTACACAATTTCTAGCAGATATATAGTTTTTATTAAACCACAATTTACTTACGTATTTGCTATTACAAAAACACTCCTATACTATTGAAACTGTGAACATTCGAGGTTTCGTTAAGATCCGTGTGTAAAATAGGAAAGGTTAATTAATATATCAAATGATTTTGGGAAGGCTTTAGATAGCGGTAAAGAAATTAGGGTAGTATTCTGTGACATAAGTAAAGCTTTTGATCGAGTCTGGCATTAGGGACTGCTATTCAAACTTCAACAAACGGGCATAGCGGGCTCTTTATTAAAGTGGTTTGAAAATTATCTAACAAACAGAGTCCAGCGGGTGGTTACTAACGGTTCAAGTTCTGAATGGTTACCTGTAAATACAGGCGTCCCACAAGGGTCCATTTTGGGCCCTCTCCTTTTGATATTTATTAACGATATTGTTGAAGATAGTCAAGCTCAAATTAAACTATTCACAGATGACACTTCATTATATATTATGGTTGACAATCCAACAGAAACAGCTACAATTTTAAATAACGATCTAGATAAGATGTATAATTGGTCAAAGAAATGGCTTGTGAATTTTAATGCCCAAAAGACTGAAAGTATGATAATTTCAAAATAAATAAATAAACCCGTTCATCCTCCATTAAATATGAATACTCAAATGCTACAAACAGTAAGTAAACACAAACATCTAGGTGTCTTTTTTCTAACAACGGATCCTGGAACGACCATAATGAATATATAATTTCTAAATCTTACAAAAGAATAAATATAATGAGAAAAATGAAAAAGTTCTTGATAGGTTTACACTTAAACAATTTACATATCATTGTTCGCCCAATTCTTGAATATGCCGATGTCGTTTGGGACTCTCAAAGTCAGAATTTGATTGCTAAACTTGAAAATATCAAGCTTGACGCAGCGCGTATCGTCACGGGGTACTAAACTTACCAGTATTAATAATTCATATGTTGAAACTCGATGGGAAAAATTATCTGAAAGACGACGCAATCATAGACTAATTATTTATCACAAAATTTGAATAATAAAACTCCAGAGTATTTAAGAGACTTAATCAGGAATCTGATGTTCAGTAGTTGTCGTTTGTTGATGTGGTTCATAAGTGTTTCTCGTTTCTCGTTTTTATATAGATTAGACCGTTGGTTTTCCCGTTTGAATGGTTTTACACTAGTAATTTTTGGGGCCCTTTATAGCTTGCTGTTCGATGTGAGCCAAGGCTCCGTGTTGAAGACCGTACTTTGACCTAGAATGGTTTACTTTTATAAATTTTGACTTGGATGGAGAGTTGTCTAATTGGCACTCATACAACATCTTCTTATATCTATTAAATGCCCGATTCAGTAGGAAGTAGACATGATCATAATACAAGACAAAGAAATAATATTACACAAGTCAACACACGGACCTGTTTATATTCTGAATATTTTATCCCAGCAACAACAAAACTATGGAACACTCTTAACTCAAACATAAGAAAATGTTGATCTCTACCATTATTAAAAAATAAATTCGTACCCAAAATAGTAAGGTCCCAAGTATTATTACGCGGATATCGTCTTGGTCAAATTCTTCATGCTCGCTTAAGAATTGATTCAAATTCATAGAATTCTCACCTATTCCTTCGCAATTTAGTAGACTCTGCAAATTGTCGTTGTGGTGATGTAGAAACAAATTCTCATTTCCTGTTATCTTGTCCAATATACACTGACTTAAGACATGAACTATTAGCATCTGTTTCAGTTCTTCCTGTCCAGGTTGACACATTTTGCTTTTGGATCAACGATCTCAGATGAGCAAAATAGATATTTATTTAGTTTGGTGCAAAGATATATTATCAAAAGCAAACGTTTTAACCATTGATGTTACTGAATCATCATTCAATAGGAACCCAAGCATTTCACATTGTATATATTACAAAATTCATGTTTATTTTTGTATATTTTTCCTTCTTCTTCTCAAATGTATTTTCTACTTTTCATATTCATATATTTATTACAGAGCATGCCAGTATTTATATTCATGTATTGTTCAATAAGTGTATTATTTGTGTAAAAGGAGACAGATTTGTAAAATCAAATTCGCTTGTTTCTGAATCCTTAATATTTATTTCATTTGTATCATATCGTTTAATGTTGGTTCATCTGAATAAATATTGTTTAAACTAATAGGAAAGGTAAATATGTTCTACGACCGATAAGTTGGGAATTTTCGTCAGAATCGCCTTAGAAAGCCTGTAGTTCAGTGGTTGTTCAGGTGCCTGTCCCAAGTCAGCAGCCTGTAAATCAGTGATTGTCGTTTGTTCATGTCTGTCATATTTGTTTTTCGTAAATTGTTTTGTTATACATTAAGCCGTTAGTTTTTTCTCAATTGAACTGTTTCATATTTTTCATGTCGGGGCCTTTTAATGTCCATAATACAGTATGGGTTGTTCTCAGTGTTGAAGGCCTTATGGCTGCCTATAATTGCTTACATCCATTTCATTTGAACTTTGGTGGATATTTGTCTCATTGGCAATCGACCCACATGTCCTTATTTTAATATAAGTGTTGTCCACCTTTTTTAAAATATGTGGGAAAGAGATTAGTTTCTAGATACAAAGATTTAAAGTAAAGGTTTGGCTGTACCTGTAGAATTCTTATTTAAAACCGGAAATCGCATCCGATTGTTTGTGGTAACGTTATTTATTAAGCACGTACATTTTAACACGAACATTTTGAACGTATTGGTCATTTGAATAAAATTATTCCTGTAGATTATCATTGTAACACTGTTGTAAGATCTTTGAATACGGGTTTTTATCGGTACCGACATTGATTTTGTTTTCGATAAATTAAAAAAAAAAAAAAACTAAATATGTATTTTTTATATATTTTAAAAAATGGATAGTCCGACATCTGTCGATATACCGAAACTATTGCACAAGGTCATGCTTTTCTCGGACTGTTTATGATGTTTTTTTTTATACTCAATATGTTGTTAGTCTTCTGGCTGATACTATAGTCCGGGAAAACCTAATGTATTTATTAGTTGTTTTTGGCTTTAAGCTAGCTTTCAGTAAGTGCGACTCCTCTTAAAAGGGTACTTTGAACTGCTTGTTTGTATGTTATTTGCCTATTTTTCCGCGTAGTACCGATACTTTATCATTGTTCATCTATCATCATTTAGTACCGTTTATGTTATTCTAACTGATCTTTACTGTTTGTTCTCCTCAAGTTTAGAGGACAGTTCAGGGCTCACAAAGCTGTTTAACCCAGCTCATACTTTAAGGATTTGTCATAAACTTGTAATGCAGTGGTTGTCGTGGATTGATATGTGTTAAATATTTCTTTCGTTTATTGTTTTGTTACAGATCAGGTAGTTGTTTCATGTTTTTATTTCTCATTTTGTCATCTCAAATTCACGTCATTTTGACTCTGTTTTATAGTTGTATCATTGGCAAAATCATTCCACATCTCCTTTTTTCTGATTGATAATCTAAGTATTTGGGTTGGTTTCAAAATTGTAAAAAAATATGTGGTATCGAAAGGCTAGCAGATAAAAAAATCATCATTTTAATACTTATTGATTGAGGACATGATTGCATCATTTCACACAATTCTTTTTCATATATACTCCTTGACTTATATATATCTTCCGCCTCATTTTTTAATACCTTGTCTGACGTAAGGAACTTTTAAGAACACGTTTCAACAATAAGCTTCTACTTAGCACCATTTAGTTCCAAGTAAGCTCATCATAGATACCAGGATAAAAGTCAGACGCGCGTTTTCCATTTACATTATGTATTTGAGCTTTTTGATTTTGCTATTTGATAGAGGACTTTACATTTTGAATTTTCCTTGTAGTTCAATTGAAGACCCATAACTCCGAAAGGTTTTAAAACAGCTAAGGTAGTCTATTCCTGGGTAGAATATGTATTAGAGTTCTCCCCTAAAGATCGTAAATCCCTCTCATATATCTGCACAAAAGTTTAACCACACACATTTTGACTGTTCTGAATATTGTTCTTTCTATCAGGCAGGAACTCATTCTGGAATATTGTGAATAATTTAAGTTAATAGCGGTGTTAAACTTTTATAATACCTTTGATTAGCTAAACTATTTTTGTCGTCACTGGCAATATTTCATTCAGCCCTGAATACTAAATTTCTACACATCGCCTCCAATCTGACATGTTTTGATAGTTTAACAATATGTCAATGAATTGATAACAGGTACAAACGTACAATTATTGTACATGGAAGTAAATTATTAAAACTATCTGTATTATGCTTTTTAATGTTTATACAGATTTGATGTGATTGCAATGAGTCTACGTTCATCTGGATTCCAAATGACGTAGGATTAACAGCTATATGTCATCGCAGGGCTTTCTACAATTAGCAAAACACATATATGTATGTTCTTGTTAAAAAAGGTATCAGTCACTTGATTGGTATACCGATGAGGACTAACTAGTCATCTGATAACATGTTTATTGTTTTACTAATAGTGTAGTCTTAAAATCATGTAAAGTCTATCAAACCACAACCGGATTCAAAGTGTTAGTTGAATTAGAAGAAGTAATAGTTCACTGACCACTTGACCATCCATCTTTGGATGGACTTGTCTCGATCAATCTACTGTTTTGTATCTAGAAGTTGTTTTTTTTCTATTTTTTGTGTGTCTGTTCTTCCATGATTATACTTGGGTTTTGTGGTTAACTTTTGGAATCTTCTTTTTTCAGACAGTTCAATAAATTGTTTGGTACAGATCCAAAAGGCTCCTTAAAAGTTTGGGCAGTCGATGTGTGAAAGTCTACTACAAAAATTCTCTTCTTTTCCTTGACGTATTGTTTTTTACTGATTGAAATATCTCATAAAAAGTGTGGGCAGGCGAGGTTTAGTACAAAATTGCTTTACCTCCTCTTGACGTAAAGATCCATTTATACAAATTTGTTTTCGTGTTTTTCAATGTCAAACTATTTGTAATGTACCTTGTCCAATCATCTCAGACTACTGGAAAAAACAAGAATTGGAAACAAAATTCGTCATAATATCAATTAACAAGTCACGGTAAATCCAGAAATTAAAAAAAAACAATGTATGATTAAGTTTTTCCATAACACATTTTTATTTGACATATCGAGAAGTCATAAGAGTGTTATTTTTTTCAAAATGTCAGTTGTTTTATCAGCAACCAACCAATTAGGACAGCAGAATATTTCAAGCCTTGTTACGATGAGAGATTTTACCATGAACAATGGAGTGTTTTCGGGATATGGCCGAATAGAAAAATTAGCCATAAGAACCACACTTTTAACCAACTAAGTACTATTTACAACTATTACAATACTTTGACAAATAGATGATATTAAAATATTTAGTTTAATTAAGCGACACATCTCTGCACACAATTATCGGTTTTAAACGACATGTGATAACATGTATAAGCGGTGAGGAACAAAGCTTGGAGGTTTATGGCTGCAATTACAACAAGGAACCGACCTACAGGTATATATACAGTATTTAAACAGGAAAGAATTCAACAGAAAACAAGGTTGGTGCAAATTCTCAATGAAGGAGGAATTGAATTGTCGAATTGATCTATACATCTTTATGGATACATTGACAACATTTACAAGCAACACTGATCTATAAATAAAGAAGTATTGATACCGGAAGTATTCTTTTTGCTCAGAATTCTTCCACTAAGGTTATGCACAAAAGACAAATAAGTATAGTTACGTGTATCCTCATAACGAAAAAGTTGATCAGTGTATTGACACAGGTCTTTAGCTGATTGGTAAATATCAACTTTGAGTATTAATGTTAAGCTGAAATGTATATTAAATAGTACGAAAGACTTTCCTCATGGCTAGATTTGTCTATAGTATCGTGTGCATCTTATGTTTTTATTGTAATAACGTTCTAAATTCTATGGTAAATAAAGGCAATTGTAGTATACCGCTGTTCAATAGTCATAAATCGATTTATCTGAAACAAATCCGGGTCACAAACCAAAACTGAGGCAAACACATCAACTATAAGAGGAAACAAAACGGAACAACAGAAACACTGAACTGCTACAAAAACAAACGCCTACATACATAGAAACGGACTTTCTGAATTGGTACATGACATTTTAAGAAACAATGGTGGGTTGAACCTGGTTTTGTGGCTAGCTACAAAAAATACTACAATTTTAATTGTATTACAATGCTAGTTAAAGAGTGGCATTATCTGCGAATTACGTTTTGAACTCACTATAAATTAAGCATATCTCCAATTTCTATTTATTTCTGGCTTTGTATAATACGCTTTTCATTTGTCGCATACTGAAGTTGTTGGCTTCTGGGACGTTTCTCTGAAATAACACAGCTTGTCGCAGATATATAGCTTTTATTAAGACACATTTTACTTTAGAAGTCGACTTTTAAATTAATAATCTTACTATTTGAGACTGTGAACATTTTAACTATAATCCACGGGACCAGTGTAAAACGGGAAACTAAGCATTATCTACGACCATAGGTTATAACTTGACTTCAGAAATCACCTTAGTGTCACCCACCTTCTAGAACATCGTCACAGGATATCGATACGTAACAAGCGACTCCCTTTCATCTTACTTGATATCTTGGTGCAGATGAGAAAAATACCCTTTTTTCAGAAATTTACCATGTTAACCTTGTTGATAATTTTCGTAATCATTTTACCAAATAGACACCAAGACTGAACAACAAATGAAATAATCTTGAACGCTATTTGTATTAGCTGACAAAGCAACCATCATTGTTGACATTTTTGACGAAGGTTATATATTATAAAGCTTAAATTTGAAAAAAAAGTCAACATATAGCAAGCAGATAGCACTATTTTGTACGAATGTCTATTCTACTTTTTGTAAACGTTTCACAAATGACTTAATAAAGGCTACTTAGACAAAACGAGAAACCATCGTAAAAAAAGCCACAAAATATGGATCCTGAATGTTTCTCTAATAATGGTATTTGACTTAATTTTCAACTAACTTGGGATTTCTAAAACATATTTTCTTTTGGTCTCAACAAAAAACTTTATTATATATACTCAGACTAATCACTATAAAAGTCTAAGCTTGAAGTGTGCATGCCTGCAATCTTTGTTAAACAGACATATATTCAAATTGACAAGTTAAAAATAGATATTAAAAACGAAAAGATAGTAATAAAGACCGCTTATCAAAAACATCTGCGTCTCTTACTATCACATGATGAGTATATGTACTTTTTGAAAAGATCTAGAAAAAAAGTAAAAGGCAAACCCAAAATGACACAAAATATATTTCCATCATCTTGGATTCCTTTTATAAAATCTAAAACATTGTTTATGTTGAAATAAGGGATAATTAATCAATTTGCGCATCTCGAGCTATAATGTGAAAATACTAAGCACTGAAAATAGTAAATATACCAATTGGTATTCATGATATGGTTGGTTTCATCAGATGTCATCCTCGTTTTCTATTTTGTTCCGGTACGAATCACTTAAACAACGATTAATAATTTCCAATATCAATTGTTTTTTTTTTTCTTTTGATAATTTAATAACGGAAACATTATTCTATTGACTAGGTCGAAAATTGTTTTATGAATTTTATTTGTACAACCTTGAATAACAAGTCAGGAAGATAAAGTGCACATCATAGCATCAGGTATTTCTTTATGATTTATTTCGTTGTCATAAGCATTATATGGATATTCAATATTTTATTATTTATTGTTGCACGTTATTATTTAAGTACTTTATTCTGAAAACAAACACCATTCAAATCGGGAAAGTGATTATAAAAGTAATCCTTTGAAACTGTTGGAATTGGGTTTGTTTGAATGAATGGTTAAAGTAGAAACTATCAGTTTTGGTAGATACAATGAATAAAATATAAAAGAAACGTATTAACACCAATACCGAGCTCAAAGTTAAATTCCAAAAGAGGAAAGCCCATAAAGCCCGACAAAATCAAACGAACGACAATATCAACCAGTGGACCGAATTGAAAACAACTATCATATGCCTAACTTGGTACTGGCATTTCCCGAATAAACTGGTGGGTTAAACATAGTTATGTAGTTAGCTTATCCTGCCACTTGTATTAAATTGTTTATAATTTGGTTCTATTGACAAAAGCAACCCAACTAGAAATAATTGGTTGAAAATTTTGCTAATTTGATTGAAAATCTGGACCTTAGGTTCTCTGTTATTTATCCAAGATGACGAAAACACCAATACTACCTTAACTGCTAAGCCACTTTGACATTTTGTATTCTTAACAATTATTTGATCATTATTGAAATTTATTAAATAAATTTAAATGATAAAGTTACTTTATATATAATATTTTAAGAAAAATACACATTTTTTTTTTAAATAATTGTTTTCTTATTCAATTAAAAATAATCTCAATTGGGTTTTAGTGTCCTGTGACTTTTTGTCCGTTATTTTTTGTCTGTAACTTTTTGTCCTGTGACTTTTCGTCCTACATTCACCTGAAACAGTAGTATAACATTACAACATAGAAAGTCACACTATAAACCATCAGTGAAATGGCTTAACTCGATCAAAAAGAAATATTTACAAAGACATACATTAAACGAATAAATTTGATCTATGACACAATATACATTGTAAATTCAATATGTAAAACAATGTCAAAAGACAACTATATCCTGAGACAAAATGGTGTTAAATGAAAAAAACGTACACAGGTTACTATAAATATTATAATTTTGTTGTTAGGAGTACGGAAATATTTTTTTACGAAATAAATTTGTTTTTCATACATGTAGTAAGAGAACAGTGAAAATTTATCGTAATACTAATACTTATCAAAGGCGGCACATATTTAAAATAGTGAGACGAAATACAAAATGTATAACACAAAATAAGTAAATATTGAATAACAAATATGCATTACAAACTGTGTCTACAGGTCAAATTAACAAGAAAGATATATTTGAGAATCCACATTATCTAAAATTTTAAACAATCGTTAAATAACAGGTAAGACGACGAATCGGATAAAGACAGTAATGATGACCGTAAAACTTATGTATAGTCGATAAATGTCGTTCTATTTCGACAGCTTCTTTTTACTTTTTGTACGAAGCACAACCAGCAAATGAACGCCGTTTACATCTTAGATAAAGTCGTCTATATGTATCAATATCGTTGAAAATATCAATTTATGAAGCAAACTATCTACTTTTAGTAGCATCCTTAATCGCAAGTTCGTCTCGATATACAAGATGCAAGCACTCTCTGAAACGTGTGTTATGCAGTGAGAAGTGAAGTTGAAAATATTGCAGGACGTTTTTAGTCTTTGAAAAGTTTGTGATTATATTGCAACATAAAATGGAGAATGAAATGGGAATGTGCCAAAGAGACAACAACCCAACCAAAGAGCAGAAAACAGCCGAAGGCCACACATGAATGCGTACAAAATCAAGTCGGCTAGTAAGGGTGCAAAATAAGTAACCATTATAATACCGACTCAGCAGTTGTGTGAACACATGTTTCATGTCGCATTATGGGCTGTTTGGCATTCCACATGTTCCAATGTTCGCTGAGGATTGATATATCCAGGAACTAGTACAACCTGTTACATATGTGTGTGCGTGTATGATTTTCCTTTTTAGTGACACTGGTTAATTAAGAGCTTGGAATGCTTGAGATTCATGCAAATTGTATCTTTTTATTAAATTTGAAAATACACTTAAGTTTTCATCATACACAAGATGCTTTAGAATCTGAATTAGACCTTTTTATATCAGTATTAAAGACCTCACATTGGCGGAAATATTTACAAAAGATAAATTTGAAGTGTATCTGTGAAGTCTCTATAATGATTTATGATTGTTTCTCCTTGAATTGTATCCTTTTACATGGATTTTTGAGATTTGCACATTATTAAACTGCTGTTGTTTTGCATTATGCTTTAAATCTTTCTATATCAGTCTAATGTTTGTATTGTGAAGGAAATGTATATACTTTGTTTCTCCTTGGTCAGACAAAAAATAATAATTTTCTTATCAATTTGACTACATGTTTATGTAGTTACTAGGGTTATGTGTCATTGGTTTGAAATTGTATGACTCTAACAAGTTTAAGGTACCCATTTATTCTTTTTTTCACATTAATTATGCCTTCAATATGGTTCATTAATGGCTAGTATATTAACCGATAGGACTGAATTTATGGAAAATAGAAATGCAAAATCATGTAGCAAACAAATAATTAAAACAAACACAACTGAAGGAGAATCGCATTTATTTTGATGTTTATTATTTTTCTGGACAATTAAAAGTCGATTTATTCTGTAATGACCCAAATCGCACCTAAATACTATAATACTAATTTCAAAACTGCTATGCAGAGTTATTCATATTGATGCATTTGGTAATTAGAACAATCTGTATTTAACCATTAATGCTTTGTCCTCGTCATCTATTTTGTGATAAATGTAGTCACGTACTGGCACAAAACACTTAATTAGTGATTAATAATGACAGTTTATTTCCGAACTAAATTGTTTTCAGATATGAATAATGAAAAATATGATGTCATTGTATATAGGGGAAATTTTTTATGAGCTGTATATGTATATCTCGCAATGACAAAAAAGGAAGATAAAGCTTACACCATAGCATCAGGTATTTGTATTATGTGATTCATTTCGTTGTCATTCTAATAAGGTATTTTTTTAAATCATATTTGTTATTGCTTCATGTAAGTATATAACTGTAGTCTAAAACTCATAACATTAAAATAAGACAATTGATAAGAAAAAAAAAAAACATACATTCAAAAAGGTTTTATCAAATGCAGCTAAGGTAATCTATCCCGAGGATAGTAAATCCTTTTCATTTTGAAAAATTCAAATTTTAACATATCAATCATTGATTTAACTATCGGGAATTCTAAAAATATCAAATAGACACATTAACAGCCAAGTATATATATCCAAGTAAAGATATTCATAAAATCCACGTCCTGTGTTAATATCTCGGACGACGGTTATGCTCTACATAATGTATTATCATTTGTTAAATACACAGTGAAGCTGTCATGTATTTGCTGTAAAACTCGTGACAACTAGACATTGCAAACCAAAACTATTGTATTTTAAAAGTGCATTTAGCACTTCACTTTGCGGATTTGGAATAGTGTGAAAATCACTTTATAAATGAGCAATATCTTACCTTTTCCTTTAAAAAGTATATCCTCATCTATTTTAAACTTATAATTCAAATGCAAAAAGCCACAAACAGAAAAACATATCAACTTTAACTGGAAGAAGAAGGTAAAAAAAATCTATCATGTGAATTGATTATCTAGACGACTACCTAAAAAAGTATAACGACATTGAACTTATCATTATCATCTTATATCATTTGCAAAGGACCAATACTTCTATTTCAGGGCATGGTTTAAATATTACAAATGTTTATGTTGGCATGAATGGAAACATTGAACTTACATGTGATTGTTTTCATCACATTCAATGTTCATGGAGTACACCAAATCGGAAAAACAGTTTTATCCACATTGATACGAAAAGTGGTAAATACAACCTTATAATAACAAATGTCTCCACTTTGGACGTAGGAAACTACAAATGCAAGGTTTGGGAAGCTGGTGCTTTACATCAAAAACTTTTCAATTTGCAATTACAACGTAAGTATTTCTTCATACAAATTAAAGTTGTACAATTGAAATAAAGTATACAGATACTCTGTCAAAATATAATCTACTCAACGCCTTTATTGATCAATTTAACAAGTCGACTACTAGTTTTACTTGTACCAAATTACGCCATATTTTCAGGGGAAAAAATTGATTTAATTTTATCTATATTTCCGTTGTCATTTTAATCTGATTTATTTTTAAAATAGTAATAATTTACCTTACTCTCTTCTAAAAGTACCAATCTTTTGATCCAATTGCTACTTATTTCTACAGTGTGTTCTCATGTTGTACTGTTACACCACTGTCTCAGGTTATGGGGAAATTTAAGTGCTCACAAACATGTTTAACCCCGCCACATTCTTTATGTATCTATTCCAAGTCAGGAGCCCGTAGTGTAGTGGTTGTAGTTGGTTCATGTCTGTTATTTTTGTTTTTCTAAAACTGTTTTGTTCCTAAAAAAGCCGTTAATTTTTCTCGTTGGAATTGTTTCACATTTTTCATATGGGTGCCTTTTGTAGCTGACAATGTTGACTGGTGTACACTAGTTTTTTTAACATTTTCACCTATTATGTGTGTTCATTTTGTTCACACTTTGTTGTCAATATAATGGAATTCTATGCAACTGTCATACAACTGAGAGATTTAGCTAGCTTTAAAACCACCATTTTCTACATAAACCTGTTACAAGTCAGGAAAATAAAAAAAGAAAAAGAAGTAAAAAAAAAAAAAAAAAAAACGTACTCCAAGGGATTTTCAAATCGGATAGTCCCTTATCAAATGGCAAAATCAAAAGCTCAAACACATCAAACGAATGGAAAGCAACTGTCATAAACCTGACTTGGTACAGGCATTTCCTGATGTAGAAAATGGTTGATTTAACCTGGATTTATATCTAGCTAAATCTCAAACTTGCATGACAGTCACATACAAATTCATTATATTGGAAACAATGTGTGAACGAAACAAACAGATAGGTAAAAAAAAAAGTAAAAAATAGGGGTACAGCATCAACATTGTGTTATAATCTTAATCAATATAAAAACAACGTTCACTGGTGTTAATATGTCTTTTGATTGAGTAAAGCCATTTCAATTGATATTTTATAGTGTGTCTTTCTATGTTTTGATGTTACACTATTGTCTCAGATAAGGGTGAAGGTTTGGTACCATTAAAACGTTCAAACCCGCTGCAATTGTTTGCACCTGTCCTAAGTCAGGAATCTGATGTTCAGTAGTTGTCGTTTGTTGATGTGGTTCATAAGTGTTTCTCGTTTCTCGTTTTTATATACATTAGACCGTTGGTTTTCCGTTTGAATGGTTTAAGACTAGTAATTTTGGGGCCCTTTATAGCTTGCTTTTCGGTGTGAGCCAAGGCTCCGTGTTGAAGACCGGACTTTGACCTATAATGGTTTACTTTTATAAATTTTGACTTGGATGGAGAGTTGTCTCATTGGCACTTATGCCACATCTTCTTATATCTAGATATGCCAAGAAAGAAACACAAAATAGACAAAGCACATAAGCAAAAATGAAAGACAAGAATACAAAAAAACCAAAGTACAACAGCACATTGGCGGGATGCATAAGTACCGAGCCACGCCAAAAGGATATTACAAAAATGGACAAAACAGTAAAGGTTATTAATTTACAATGACAAGTACAAGAGCACCGTAACACGTAATTAATATGATAAACAACGTCAGTACCTAGAATCTTTATTTCAAGACCATCATGTATTATTTGTGTAGTTGATATGGAATATTTTTCAACAAGGTCTTGGTATCCTCCGGTGAACTTTTTAAGAAGAAGGACGAGACGTTCTTTGACATAACCCTGGTTCACCAACTTTCTGCTGAGACGTATTATAAAGTTTGGGTGGCAGCTACAAGTTCTTGAATTTCCGAATGAGTTGAAAAATGTATATCCCATATACAGGTGAAGTTGTTTTGCAATATATGCCCTTAATTTGAGAAATTATTCATACATTGTTGTATAATTCAAAAGTATCAGTCAATACGTTTTCAACAAGGATCACCAGTCCTCCATCTTTCATTTGATACTTTTGTAACTAAAATATATTCCACAAAGTTTTATATGAACACCTATGCGTAGGAATGATTTTGTTTCAAATGTGTACTCCTTTCCAGTAATTATGTTCTTTATGACCGGCCCGATTTGGTGGTGATATATCTTAAAAAAGTCTATCCAATTCATTTGCAAAGAATTCCGCTCAACCAGCCCTAGAGCCGTCTGAAACTACCAGTGAGGTGAACGGTTTTTTTTTCTTTTTTGCTCCGTGTTTAAGGACGTACTGTGATTTGAAGAACAGCAATAAAAGCGTCGTTCCTTTCATTTGTTTTTGCTAGGCATGTTCTGATGCTGTGTCATGGATGGATACTCCCATGTCCTTTGTTTTTTTTTTTTAATTTCTATTACCAAAATCGAATTTTCATGAAAGAGTTCAATTTAAAAGTATAGAGTAAAGTATGACAAACCGTCATAAGAAAAGGTTAAATAATTACATAAGATGATATGTTTTTATATTGACTGATCTTAAAAACGCAACACAAATTTGGTGATTTTTACCGAATCATAATAGATCTTCATAGTATTGCTACTCATACGAACCATAGTTCTTTCTGTGTAGAAAAATCCAATACATGACTTACGTAAGGTAATTAGGCATATCTGATTATTGACAAGTTTCTTGACGCTATATTTTTTACCAATGCGTGATTTTTTTTGTTGTCTTTTTTTTTCTTTGTGAAACATTTAGGTGGATCACTACCCACACTTAAATCCGTTATAAGTTTCCTATTGTCGCGACAGAGAAATAAAAATAAAAATTCGAGCATAAGAA